>JAHXMU010022017.1:0-11396 GCA_019455685.1 Philornis downsi
GCAGAAAATACAGGAGACCTTCTTTTCTATATGAAAAGTTCTTATGAATATACTTTTCTATATCAAAAGCTCTTATGAAGCTACTTTCTATACCGAAAGTTCCTATAAAGATACTTTTCTATATGAAAAGTTCTTATGAAAATATTTTTATATACAAAAAGTTCTTATAAATATACTTTTCTATATCATAAGTTCTGATGAAAATACTTTTCTATATAAAAAGTTCTTATGAAGACAGTTTTTTATATGAAAAGTTCCTATAAAGATACTTTTTTATATGAAAGGTTCTTACGAAGATACTTTTCTATATGAAAAGTTCTTATGAAGATACTTTTTTATATAAAAACTTCTTATGAAGATACCTTTTTATATAAAAAGTTTCTATGAATATACTTTTCTATATGAAAAGTTCTTATGAAGATACTTTTTTATATAAAAACTTCTTATGAAGATACCTTTTTATATAAAAAGTTTCTATGAATATACTTTTCTATATGAAAAGCAGAGCTGTCATCTGTTAAATAACTGTCATTTGAAGTGTTATTCATCTAAAAGCTTTTCTATGTACGAATATGGATCGCATAACAACCAAAGAACGTGGTACTTTTGTAATAGTTAAAACTTACTACAAAATTGGCGAATAATCCGAATTTCAATTCAAAGCGCTACGCTCGTATTATAATCGTCTTCTTGACCTGCAATTGAAGATTATGAGCGGGACGATATGTGGTCCCAACAAGACGGTGTCTACAGCCACACAACACGTTCAATTTTGGCTTTATCGCTTGACAACTTTTCAGTGAGCATAATTTCACATTTTGGCGACGTCATTTAGCTACCAAGGTCATGACGGTTTGACACCGTTAAACTTTTTTTGTGGGGCTACGTCAAACGTCAATGTCGCCAAACGTTGGAGCATTTGAAAACCAAGTTATCGTCAAGTTATCCCCGAGATGCCGCTCGAAGTGTGCGGAAAAACTCGAAAACTCCCTATTTCGTACATAATGGCAATGATAAAAATAAAAGCTTCATCGAAATCGTAGCTTTATGTGTGTTTTATTTAACTTTATTTTTGAAACAGAAAAATTTATAACCAGGTATTTTCTTATGTGAAAAGTGTTTATGAAGACACGTTCCTATGTGAAAGTGCTTATGAAGATATTTGTTTTATATGAAAAGTGCTTATGTAGATACTTTTCTGTACGAAAAGTGCTTGTGAAGATGTTGTTCTATACGGAAAGTGCTTATAAAGATACTTGTTTTACTTTTTTGAAAAGTGCTTATGATGATACATTTTTATGTGAAAAACGTTTACGAAGACACTTTTATACAAGAAAAGTGTTTGTGAAGACAGTTTTTTATGTGAATCATTCATAAGAACATACTTTTCCGCATGAAAATGATAAGTAAAGCTTAGAAATAGGGCCAATTTCATGTTGACAACAACTAAAAGCTGGTTTGTCAGCCGACTTTAAACTCTGCTTCTTTCTTTACAGACTTTAAAAATTGCAAGAGTTTCCTAGTCTTTTTGTCAAATCCCAAATGGTCATACAAAAGAAGCTAGCGAAATTCAAGTATTCCTTACTCCCTTATGCTTCTGTCATTCCAACGTTCACCCTGTTCCATATGTCTTTGGTATTGACTCTGGCTAAACTTGATACGTTTAAAGATATGCTTTTTACACCATTTTTGTTTTACTTAAAAATAATCTTATACATAATTTGCTTGGTTATTAACCTTCCTTTTTGCCGTTGAAGTTTACCCAGTTTGTGCAAGAAACAAATCTCACTTTAACAGTATGCGAAGCCATTGACCTAGGACGCCGGCGAGAAACTGCTAAAGAAGCGATAAGGCAACGGCAATTTTAATTGATTAACATTTAGAGGAAAATGAAATCATTGAAGCAAAGGAATGGGGGAGAGAAAGAGAGTAAGAGAGAGAGGGAGAGAGAGGGAGCAGAATGAAACCTGGAAGTAATGAATGGTTGGCAAATATTGAAAACATTTTCATTTTCAAACTCAAAACTACCAAAATGATATGTTATTACTTTATCACCTCAAAAAGAGATTTCATATCTTAGCATATATCACATCTTATTTAGCAGTAACCAATTAATTTCATTTAAGTTTCCTATTCTCCTTAGAGCTGTCTGACATCATTAATACCTGTAATTTGCAGTTATTTAAACCTTCAAGCTAAATTGCTTTCTACAGCTTTTGCATGCATTCCCAGTTGATCGAAGGACTTTGAACGCCACCATCATCACCATCGTCATCGTCATCAGCTGAGGCGACGTAAATCCCAGGTGGAAAATACCAGTACTGGAGTTTGTGGTCTATCAACGTCTTTACAAGTATTTGAATAAAATTCTCATTAAATACCTGTATAATTAAGTAATAATTTTTATTAATAGATAAAACTTAATAACATTGATTGAACAAAAATGCAATTAAATAAACTATAAACTCTAAATATTCAGGTTGTCTTTCTGTAAAATAATTCTGTGATAATAAATTCATATTTTCCGTTTAAGAATTCACTTTGGCACAGAGCCTTATACGGCATTTATGTGATATTATTTTCAAATACAGTGATGGTGGGGATGTATTAACATATGCATTGTGAAAAAGAGATCGCTTGTGCTCGCGAATGTGTGTCCAAAATCTCTTTCGTAGCTCAAAATACTAGCGAGCTGAGTCTTATATGACCCGAGAGTCATGAGCCTTTTTTGAAATGATATCTATGTATGAGTTGCGCACAGAAAACGTTCAGTAAAATGGCACACATGAAAGTGCGAATGGGAAATGTACACATATTCGTGTGAGTGATGTAGCAATATTATTAGGTATTGTGGAACGCATTTCCACATCAACGCCAACTTTATTAATCAATTCAAATTCAAAAATGGGTGCAACAAAGACAAACATATTTACAGAATAGTGTTGTTCTTATTTACATAACAAGTGAAAAGGAGATAATAGTAGACTATATAATGTGAGTGAGAGGAACAAACAAATGTTCTGGGAGCGGTTTTGATGGTCTTTCTAGAATATACACTTAGAGAAATTGCACTCACATACTACATTTGGTATCTCGGAATTGTTGAAAAAAGACTTAATTTGTTGTTGTTTCAGAGGTGGTGGAACGAAACGGTAAGCTTCTCCTACAATGCCTAAAAATTCTTCAAAAATCTCTAAAATCGAAAGTTCGCTATAAAAACAAACATATTCTTATCTGGAAAATGGAGCATCCAATCGGCAGAATGACTGAATTTTGACCTCCGTCAAGCAATGTTTCAAAATATGCGGCGAAAGATTCACAAAAATCGATAAAATAAAAATATGACAAAAGCTAAGTACCTGTTATTAGCAATTTTTTTTAAGAATTTTATTCAAATTGTTTTAAATCATTCGGAAACAATCGACTGTCCAAAATTTCTTCCTGGTGGTCAATTTTATTCCACAAAGACGTTCCAAATTCGTAAGAATATCAAACTTATCTATGGCTTCAATAAGTTTTGCTGCATAGTACTGTGGATGCCGTTCTCTTTTCTGATCTTTATTTCGAACACCTTTTCCCATCCGATAGACTCTTTTCGTAAAGATAACTTAAATTCACTTTTCACAGAAACAATGTCGGTCCAACGTTTTCAACAGCGTTATTTTCTTTGACTCTCTGCCAGAGTAGACTTCAAATCTTCCCAAATGAGTAGTTATAGTCGACTCTTCAATCAGAAACATTTCTATAAAATCTTCCAATAGGGAAACTGTTGCCTTTCCAAATAGGCAAATACATTTAAAACTTAACGTTGACTATTTCACATGAGAGCGATTTCTTTGACATTTTCCAATAAAGCAATTTGAGTAATTTCATACCGATGATGATGTCGGCAGGAACATTCGATCGAATCTTAAAGTAATCTTCTTGCTAAATTATTCGAGTAGGGTGAATTCGTTAGAATCTCTGAAAAGGATTTATTTTTACATTGATCAACTTGAGCCTGCAGGTTATTTTTCGTCCAAATAATACCCCTGCAGAGGTACCGTAACATTACGTTTGGTTTATCCCACAGAGAAAATGTCCGCCAACTTTCCCTAATAGGAAGATGTCTTTCATCTCGGCAATTTCCATAAAAACTTCACGACATGATGTTTTTGATCGACTCTGGATAGCAGTCTGATTTTGGGTGTCTTCATAATTGACCGAGTTTGGTAACATATTTCCAAATAGCCCTACTCCAGGTAGATCTTTAGGGTTCGTTCAATTCTTTCTAAGGGGGCGATTTCGATGAATTCTTTGTTAATAGTGTGATTTCCGTAGATTCTCTTCAAGAAGGCGAATGCAATCGGTTCGCTTCTCTTAGCAGAGGGATTTGGATAAAACCTTTACAATTATCTTCCTAATTTCAGTCAAGTCTTTGCAATAGCGCTACTTTGCCTACTTCTTTCTAAGAAGGCGACTTCGATAAAATTTTTGTAACAGGGCGATTTCGATCAACTCTGTTTCAAGAGTGTTGCTAAGAAGGAGATTGCGATCGACTTTTTCCCCGAGCAAAATTCTGTTGACTCTTTTAAACTGGGCAACTTCTTTAACTCTTCCCAACATGTCCATTTTGGATGTGTCTTTTATCGAAATTTTCGATGGGGATGATCGGTTCTATTATTCCTAACATGTCGATTTCGGTTATCTACTGGTCATCTCTTACTAAAAAGTAGACTTCAATTAAATGATCCCAATGGGAGAATCGTGGGTTTAATCCCGCATACAGCCATTACTTGAGCGGTGGCCACCTCGATGTGTCTGATTAACGCTTCGAGTAGCCTACAAGATTTGTTTCGTTAAAAGATATGTGAATGCTTCTCAAACTGTGACGTTGGGAATAGCCGTTAAACTGTAGCTCCCGTTGAGTGAGTTTAAAAATAGAATGCGCGTAAGCTCACTGAATTTAGGAAACTATCGAGTCTCCCCAACAGGATAATTTTGGTTGTCTTTCCCAACAGGCCCAATTCGGCCTGCTTTTGAAAAGACGGCTTTAGTTAACTTTTTCTCAAGGAAGAAACTGCGGTGGTTATTTTGTAACGAAACAACCCGCTCAATACTTTTTCGATCAACTCTCCCCAACATGTCGATTTTGGTCATTTCTTCGTAATAGGAAAAAGCATTCCTGAACTGGCGTCTTCGGTAAATATTACGTGAGCGGAGGAGCTCAGTGCGACGGCTTTTCCCAATAGAGAGATTCTGGTCGCATTTTTCCAACTGAGATACTTCGGTTTCGGTTTACTTCAGGATTTCGATCGTCACTATCTAACAGAGTTATACAGGGTGGCCCAGAATGAACGAAGTGGTGTGAATTCCTTATAACTTTTTTATTATAATTTTTTTTTTTCTTTTCGTTTTAGTATTTTGTAAAGAAGACTTGGAGAATTTATAATGGAGCAATACACAACTGAACAACGTACCCAAATCGTTGAAATTTACTTTGTAAGTCAACGGTCCATTGTGTTGAGTCAGCGTGCATACCGTCGTCAATTTAATGTGCGGGTTGCACCCTCTCAGTCAACAATAAACCGTCTTGCTGCAAATTTTCGAGAACAAAGAGCAGTAAGGAACCTTCCTGGTGCTGGCAGACGACGAACGGTGCACACGGATGACAATATTCAAGTGGTACAGGAGAGTATTCAGGAGGATCCACAAACATCAACCAGGAGACGTTCGACACAACTTGGCATCTCAAGAGGATCGCTGCAGCGAATTTTGCATAGCATAAGAATGTTTCCATACAAAATTCAAATTGTCCAAGAATTGAAACCGACAGATTACCAGCAACGACTTGACTATGCAATTTATTTCCAGCAAAAAACATAAGAGAATCCTAATTTTATTCATAACTTAGTTATGAGTGGCGAAGCCCATTTCCAATTAAATGGGTTCGTTAACAAGCAAAGCTGTAGGATATGGGCTACGGAAAACCCGAGAGTACTTCATCAACAACAATTACACTCATTGGCCCATATTTTTTTGAAAATGAACGAGGAGTTGCCATTTCCATCAATGCTGATCGATATCGGGCCATGTTGCAAAATTTTGTAAGGCCAGCCGTGGAAAACCATCCGCAAATATGGTTCCAACATGATGGAGCCACAGCGCACGCTGCGAGGGCCACAATGGCTTTTTTACGCGACATATTTGGTGAAAGAATAATTTCGCGTACAAGCAATTTTAATCGGCTTCCCCGTTCCCCGGATTTAGACTTTTCCCTTTGGGGTTATTTAGAAGGGAAAGTTTATGCTAATAAGCCCAGGACTATTGACGAATTAAAATCCAATATTCGAGACAAAATTAACAACATAACATCGGAAATTTTGCGAAAGGTCATGGAAAATGTGTTGGAAAGAGCACATTTGTGCGAAGCAGAAAATGGCCACCACTTGGGGGATATCATTTTTAATAACGAATCTAAAAATATTCCCCATAAATTTACTGTATTTAAAAAAAAAAAATAAAAAAAAATATGTCTTAAAAAAAAGTTATAAGCAATTCACACCACTTCGGTCATTTTATGCCACCCTGTATTTGCCCGCTCTTTCTGAAAGATGGATTTCCGTCGATCATTCGACTGGGTCGCTTTGTTCTGCTTTTCCCAGCAAGACGATTTTGATCCAATAGGAACCTTCAGTGATCCTTCATTCGAATTCACTCGAAACAGCGACTTCGGCAACATAATTAACCGTTAACAATTATTATGGAGCGCTTTTAAAACGCTGTAATCTGACATTATGATAGTTTCGATTTCAAACAAGCAATGTCGAGCGATAGATAGCGTTAATCGATGTATTGTATTGGATGTCTAGAGGGAGAGGAAGAGAGAGTTGCCGGGAGAAGTCAATGCGAGCTGCGTCTTGACGTTGGTTCCTCATACACCCTTAAAGAATCTTAATAAATATACAGAGTGGCGCAGCAATTGCAATACAATAAGAAATTCAAATAACTTTTTTTTAATCAATGTACGATGTTTCATTTATTTTTCACGATTTCAGTCGTCAATATCTAACAGTGTTATATTTGCCCACTCTTTCTGAAAGATGGATTTCCGTCGATCATTCAACTGAGTCGCTTTGTTCAGCTCTTGCCCGTAGCATTTTCCGACCATTTTTTTCAGCAGGACGATTCTGATCGACACTTCCTAATAAGATGCTTTGTGTGATCCTTCATACGAATTTATCCGAAATGGCGACTTCAGCGACATAATTAATCTTTATAAATTATTATGGAGCGCTTTTAAAACGCAGTATTCTGACACTGTGATAGAGTCGATTACAATATGGCAATGCCGACCGATATCTGGCGTCAATCGATGTATTGTAATGGATGTATAGAGAGAGAGAGAGGGAGAGAGAAAGAGAGAATTGTCGGGAGAAGTCAATACGAGGTGCGTTTTAATGTTTGTTCCTTAAAGAATCTAAATAAATATACAGAGTGACGTACCAATTGCAATACAATAAGAAATTCAAATAACTCTTTTAATAATCAAAGTAATTCATTTATTTTTTATTTATTTTTTATTGTATAAAAATTTCAATTTTATTTTATATAACTAATTGGTTTTGAAGATGACTGACTGTAAATGACCTCCATATTCACTCACACATATGTGACACCTGATCAGAAATACATTCATTGCGGCATGAAGGGTTGAAGTCGATATCGTCTCAATCGTTGTTTTAATGGAGTACTACAATTCAGTCAAATTAACTGGTTCCGTTTTGTAGGCTACTAACCCCACTAACCCTTGTAACCCTCTAAAGAAACTCTGGTGCAGTCAGTTCAGGTGACCTTGCGGGCTAGCGGATAATGAAGTTTCTGGATATTAATTTGTTTGAGAATTTTAGTTGGAGTTCCGCCATACCCAGTCTGGATGTGTGTGCAGTTGCTCCATTTTGCTGAAACCAAATGCTGTTGAACCGGATATGTCTTCGGCGCAGTTCTGGACAAAGAAAATTCCTTCTACATCATTAAATAACGTTCCCCATTGACAGTTGACAATAGCATGTGTAAGATTTGTGACTCTAGAAAAGAATAAATCTTTGTGTTCTTCTTTTCGTTAGGTTTAGGGGATCATAAAAGATCTCTGGATACTAGACGACTTATGTTGCCCTAGACTTTGATAAAATCACAGTTTATGAATAGTAATTTGTTTTTTTTTTTACTGATTTTTTTTGGAAATGCAATCGGCAGACAGGTTTCCGGTTACAATCGAATATCCTAACGCATCTTTTATAACTCGACATTTGTAGTTATGCAAATTTTCTACATGACTTTTTGTTATCTTCTTTTCAAATTGCAAAATCGTCGGTCGTCGTGCCGTGTCATATTCCCAATCACTTGCAATAATTCCCATGCAAGTATGTCGTCGGATTTGTTGGCCGCAAACAACATGCAACAATGTTGTCAATTAATATCAGCCAGGTGTAACCAATAAAAGTGGAGGAACCAGTATCAATTTGACGTTGAGTTCACATTTGAAAACTCACCTCAGAGCCTTAGAGGAGAGGTGACAGCAAACACCTTAAAGTCGTCGCCGGATCCGGAGTGAGCGAGCGAGCGAGTAAGTGAGTACCCACTCGTACGATTGTGACGATTGTTTCGTTGTTAATGCTTTTATTATTTTTTACTTCAACGCTGGATGTTTAATGTCGTTTTTATTTACGAAAATACTATATATGTTAATTATAATTACAACAACAGTAGCGGTAACGGCAACGACAAAGGCTATTGCAATTGCAAAAACAAACGGCCAGCAACTATCGCCTATCAGTAAAAGTGACAGCAGTAGCAACAGCAAAAAACATGAAATTAAAAAATGGCATAAACTATAATAGCAAATGATAGTTTGTTAACTGTCATTGCACTTTTGAACCCACTTTACATGCGACGACTGACTATACGTAAATCCAACTATCAACGACCGACTCGTTGACAGCCCAACAACAGCCTAGTTCGGCTTAGCCCCGACCTGCTTAGCTATACGCACTTACCCGCATTTGCATTGCTCCCCCTCCCTCATTCTGGTAACGATTGAAGATGTTTTGCGGTCGGAGATATCAGCCTGGGGGCAATGGAGGAAATATGCTGCAAGTTCTACCGAATGCAATTGTGTATAAATCTGTTTATAGACTACCGACTGACTGATACGTTTGATTTTAACCAACATATGTCGCAAAAGTCTTCAATCATTTGGGATGACAGGAATTGAAAACACCATGCAGAGCCTAAATAATAAGCTGAGGTTTTGACTCAAAATATCTGACAACTTAAATCTTTGATAGGTTAGGGAAGTGTGTGGAGAAAACCATAGTCTATATCCGTAGCTGTAATCTAACCTTGAGTATAGGCTAATTTGCTGCTCCCCGCTATAGACATCAATTCCCTCCTTTAAATCTGTCTTTGATCTATCCCAAAACAAAAACATCCAACCACATAGACCCAATACCATACATTGGTCCTCACGGATTGTGGGTTCTAATGACAAACTGACGTTTGGAATCGCCGTTAAACAGTAGGTGCCTTTCAGTGAATCTAAAAATAGAATTCGTGTGAGCTCACCGAATGTGAGATGCTCTTCTATATCTCGCATATGGGATGCAGAGGAATTTTGCTTGACATTTATTTTACCGGTACCTAGGCAAGTGCAGTCATTCATAATTACAAATTTGTATTTGTCAATTTTAACGCAGCGACCAAAACAAATAAAATCATTGTTTCTCGGTATAAATAACCTCGATTTCATCGCGGTAACAGTCAAAACCTGTTTTGTTCACTCTTTCCTAACGCTTGAGAAGACTGCAATAACATTTCGACTTGTCTATGCTGATAACATTAACATCACCGATTGAAAAAATGTTAGTATTATCAGCAGGATATGGTTTTTTTACTGCACCTTTCCTCCTTTCATCTCCGAAATATTCGATCCACTCGGGTGGCTTATCACAATGCGGAGGTTTTAGTCAAATATTCAAAGTTGGCAATTTAAGCGAAACGTACATGATTTTTATTGATTTGTCCCATAAGGTTATAAAACGATCGAACCTTAGCAACAGAGAAGTCCTTTTCAGCATCCCATAGATGGCCATAGATTATGGCTAAATCTTTGTTGATAAGATTTTCTATTTCTTACCTACAGAGTAATGTCTATTGACACTCCCAGACTAGACCACTTAGCCCCTCTTTCTCTCTCTCATGCAGCTATTATTGAGAGATTCTTCCAAGCAGATAAGCTTTGATTGCTTCTCCCTAACCGCGATTTTTCGTTCCAGGATTTTTTTAAAGCCCGGTTTCGATCGATTGTTCCAAGCAATCTGATATCATTTGGCTATTCCCAAATTTATCATTTTCCTTCCCGATAGATTTATAATGGAATTTTAATACTTAAACATGATTCCATTGCTCTGCAGTTGGTGATATCAAACCAACTCTGCTACCTGAAAACAAGACTAGCAGTTTCTGAACTTCTTATATTAAAAGTATAATTAGAAGAAATTGATAAGAAATTGGCTTCAAATTCGATGGCATACATCAAGATTACAATTTTCTTAGCAACCTCCGGCAATAGTTTTAAAATTAGTTCAAATAAGGCACGATAGATGGCTAGAAAGCGCTTCTCGTGAAAAGCTAAACGTTGAATTAAAGACAATTTCAATCTATAGCGACTTTTGTGAGAAAACTAGATTCGTATTCTTTGCAAGCGTCCATGAGGAAAAGCATATCTTTGTCGCTTGTTGATTATATAGATAACAGGTTACTGTTATATGGATAATATGTAACGGATAACACAGATATAACGGGAAATCAAATCAAGTAATGTTTTTGTTGGTCATATACATAGATAAAAATCAGTTATTTTTCGTTAGGGTGAGCAAAATTTATAATTTGAAATAAGAAATTTCAAAATTTGGTTGTTGTAGTGTGAAAAATATGCTAGCCAAACAAGAAAATACTTGGCAAAGTTGTAAGATAATTAAATATGCCATGCAATTCTAACATCCGATGCAATTTCTAGCATCCAACTCAATAAAGCAAGAATAAAGACAACAAAAATGTACCGAATTCCTTTGTGACAAATTGCCGTAGTTTTAATAAAATCAAGTTAACAATTTATAATTTTACATCAAACATACAGACATACATAGTTGTATTTGAATATATCTGTCATTTGTGCTCCCCACAAATTTCAGCAAATTTTATATGCGATACAATTTCTATCGCTTAACCCGTGGTTTACCCTTTTCTTCATTAAGGCATATATAATGACATAAATTTTAATGGAGAGCACTAAACATTGCAGGAAAGAAAGAAAATAAAACTTGTCCTTACACTTGAAAAGAAAATTAATAATCACC
>JAHXMU010022018.1:0-11222 GCA_019455685.1 Philornis downsi
TGGCATAGAATGATAAATTATTGTACATTTCGGAAGAATTGACAAAAGTCAATATTATTTGTTTGTCTTGAGTGACAAACAGGAAGTGAAACTGGTGATTTTTGTAGCGGGACAAAAGCTGTTGAACTTTTTGAAGCGGCAAAAAGAATTTAAAGTTTATTTGCGCAGCGATTGCAAAATTCGAGGTAGAAAAAAAAATATGATATTACTGTAAGTGATCATAAAAATGGGGATATGGTTGAACAGGGATCTGAAAAGTGAATATGGTGGTGAAAGGATACACAAATAGGTTACTGTCGTCGGAATGAATTTCTGTAAGTGGGACAATACCCGAACTTCAGGAACTAAAAATATCTATCTAGAGATGAAACTGTTTTAATTGCAACTGTCTGTTATAACGAACTTGACATGCAATTTGAATCGTTGGCCTTGTCGAATAAATGAAGCTTTTAAAGAACCTGATTTTAACCGTCTAGCGCATCTTTTACATAGATTGTAAATCCTAATCCAACTATGTTAGGGTTTTTTGCTGCGCATAGTAGACTACACGTGTTTCGATCTACTGAGTTATTCTCTACTTGGTCATTTCATTTCATGGTTTGGATAACTTGGAATAAAAGAATACAAGTCAGCCTCTTTTTAACGTGCGAGGTTTAATGTTTCTGACATCTGCACTGTAAAGTTGAACAGCGCATGTGCCAGTTTGCAAGGAAAGTTTTAGAAAGTTGACTGCATTTAAAATAGTAGAAATGCGGGTGATTTCGAATTAGACTTTTGACGAATTTTTAACCATTTGTTGCTTAAGTATTGGGGACTGTTTCCACTATGGCGCAATAAAAGTGCCAAAAATATATCGGTAAATGTGGTTTAGATATGACCTCAGAACAATTAATTAAAATAATGCGCTTCTGTGTCCAAAATATAAGATCTATTTCCAATATACATTTTCTCAGTTGGTTACACTGTGAGAGATATCTATGAGAAATATCAGATAATACGTTCCATTAGTGTTTGGGCTACACTCCGTTTTCTAGAAAGCAAAAATTGAATTCGACGGTTTTTACAGTGTGGGGTTTTGTTGAGCACAGAAGTTGCATTAAATTTTACGAAGTGGAATTTGGAATATTGTAGAAGGTCTTATCGGAAAGAAAAGTTTACAAGTGCCATAAACCGTTCAAATAAATACCAAAACGATTTGAAGCTCAACCTCTTCCGATAAAAGTTACGGCCAACAAATCCGATCAAAAATTATTAACAATTAGCGACTTTGCTGATGAACTTGATAATTCAAAAAGATCTGCCAACTCCATTTTAGAAGATATTTTGGGCCTAAAACTGAAGCGGGACCGACAAGAGCATGCCAAAGTCGCTCAAAAATCTGCTATTGTACATTACGAGGTTCTTCCGCAGGGCCAAATTGTTAATTTGGAATATTATTTAGACGTTATGCTTTTCGGGCGAAGCTATTCTCAAAAAGTGGCCGGACAACTCTTGGTCTCTGCCATCTCACACTGCACAACTCTGGAGAGTTTTTCGCCAAAAATTCAATTAACATCGTTCCACAATCACCGTAAATCTTAAATTCAAAAGACCGCTTCGGGACATCTATCGATTGAAGGAATTTAACGTGAGTAGCAGCGCATTCTGAAGACGATACCTGAAGGTTATTATTCGGCACGCTTCGAAGATTGGTATACGAGGTTTGTTAAAAAAATAAGGTGAATTTTCAAATTTTGCGAGCTACGTACATTCGACTTTCGATTATTATTTTTTTTACGTTGGTACACTCGTCTCGAAGATATGTTGACGGTTTTATCCATATAGCATGTTTAATTTGTTTGTGAGAGACATAAACAAGTGCTTTGCGTGTTCGGCAATTTTCCGCTATTGAAAAATATGGATCAAAGAAGTTGCACCAAATTCTGTGTAAAAAATGGAATTAAGTGCTCAAAAACACTTCAAATGCTGACAGTGGCATACGGGGAGATTACTCTGAGTCAAAAAAATATTTACAGTGGTACAATCTTTTCACAGAAGGTCGAGAAGATGTGAATGACGACGCTTGCTCTGGACGCCCCAGCACATCAACAACCGATGAAAATGTTGAGAAAGTGAAGAAAATCGTTATGGAGCATCGTCAAATCACAATTAGAGAAGTTGCTGAGTATCGATTGGCTCATGCCATGCAATCTTTTCGGAAATTTTGGGCATGAAGGGTGTGGCAGCGAAGTTCGTTTCAAAGTTGCTGAATTTTGACCAAAAACAACGTCGCATGAGCATCGCTCAGGAATTGTTGAATGACGTCAACGATGATCGGATCATGAGTATATGGTTATGAAATCGAAACCAAAGCCCAATCATCCCTCATCCTCCCAATCATGGCTCCAGCAGAGCCAAGACCAAAAAAGCACCCTAAGTTCGATCAAATGTCAAGGTTTTGCTCACTGTTTTCTTCGATTACCATGGCGTAGCGCATCAGGAGTTCTTACCATAACATCGTACGGTAAATAAGGAGTATTACCTTGAGTAATAGTATGCGTCGTTTGCGTGAAGCAATACGAAAAAACGCCTGGAATTGTGAAAAAAAATGATAATGCACCTGCTCATTCATCTTTGCTTGTGAGAGATTATTTGGCCAAAAATAACACCGTTATCATGCCTCAACCACCGTATTTACCATATTTGGGCCCCAGCGACTTTTCCCTGTTCCCAAGATTGAAAAGACCCATGAAAGAACGGCGTTTTGCGACGATTGAGGAGATAAAAACCGAATCGCTGAGAGAGTTCAAGGACATACCAAAAAGTGCATATCGGAACTGCTTCGAGGATTGGAAAAACAAGTGGGACAAGTGTATTACATCTGAGGAGGACTACTTTGAAGGAGATAAAATAGAAATTGATGAATAAATAAATATTTTTTGAGAAAAATTATCTGACTGCATCAGACTTTTTTTATAGGGTTATGTCAAGCAAGAGGTGTACAAAACGAAACCGAGGAATTTGACCGAACTGAAGCACTCCATTAAACCAATAATGAAGGCGATCCCGCAATAAATAATTTAAGATAAAATCTAATCTTTGTTATTAGACACGGCAATAATTCACTTTAATATAGGGATTTGACTTGGCATAACAAAATACGTATTAGACAGATATGTATTGAAATCTGCATTTTAGTGGCAACATGAATTGAACCTTCTCTTTTGTGTTCATACGGGCTATTATTTTTATTTTTTTTTTATTATACTGGACCGTATTGCGATATTTTTACATTTATCTGAAATTTAAATTGTGCTCAAATAGTAAAATAATGCAGAGCAACATTATTTGTCCGCCAGCGATTTGAGTTTGCATTTGGGACAACGAAAGCTCAATTTATGAATCGTTCAATTCAATTCAAATAAAATTCAATTCGATCGTTCTATGAATTCAAGTTTACAATGCTATTGGATGATGCTATATAAATCACATAAACAAACATTGATTTCATATAAATATTGTGATATACCTGCGGTGACCAGAGCTAACAATGAACCATAGTCACTATTTGACTTACATATGAAGAGAGAGATTTGTAGGTAACAACGCCTCACATTTTATATAACACTGAAAGAAAATAAATTATGAGTTTAGGTACATTGAGTAGAGACTCCTACATCGATGGAAAAAGTTATTCGCCTATCTGGGACTGAATAATAGAATAATGCTACACTAAGTACAGTCGAAGTTACAGAAGAGAAAAAGTCGAAATATTCGGACAAACCAAATAACTGTAAATGATTTTTTTTTTTAACAATTCAATTTCACCTCTAAAATGTAAGGAATAATTTCGAGAATTTATTTTCCACTACAGTGGGATACGGCAATTTATATACCGTAGATGGCGCCACAGTTTCATTTCAATTAACACGATGTGCGTATGAGTTATAAAAAACTGTCCAACGTGACGTATACGTACTGCAACAAGTTTGTAATAATTCTAATGATATTTCCACGATTTCAATGAGAAATACCAGAGTCATTACAAGTCAACATTTGGTGATTTTTGTGCAAAAAATAAATATTACTTTATTTCATGAGTAAGATACTTTATAGGTCTTATTTTCTGCTATTTTACCCACTGAAATGGACTCTGTTGAGAAACCTTTACAGGATGCCTCAAAAGAAAGTTCATATAAGTATAGTATACCCCGTGAACGCAACGAATCCTATGGCGGCGGATGGTATGTCAATCGGTAGTCTGTTTTTTGGGAATTCAGTTTCTAAGGAGCGTTTCTTGAAAGCTGTCCACGCATTGTGCGTGCGAGTGTATCGCCTAGAAGAAGCATTCCTCTTCTTAAAAAGTGGGTCAAAACAGTGGAAATACAAAATTCCGGCGAACCAGGTCATCAAGTGTGATAGAAAATGCGGAAAGTGTTAATCAGCCTCGAGATTCGAAAAGTTCAATTCGGAGGCGAACAAGAGTTTTAAACGAGCATAGGCCATTATTATACCACATTCTGCACAACGGCCTAAAGCTGCAAATTCAATTGATGAAAGAGTTACAGCTCTATTTGTATTTTGCCATAGGCTTGACTTCATAAACCAGCCAATATTTTGTTTTCGGATAAAACTAATTTTCATCTTAATAGACATGGATATAAACAGAACCGCCGCTACTGCAATGTAACGTATCCGAAACGACAGCACCGAAAGCCCCCTTTACTCGACTAAAGCGACCATGGCGGCTGCGATGCCGATGCGAGGAATTATCGGCGCTTAATTTGGAAATTACGTGCGGTTAAAGTGAATTTAGAGTGTTGCGTAGAGATGTTACACAACTTGTAGTTGACTGAATTGGAAAATTTTCCGGGCTATAATCAAAAATCATGATGGCACCATCAGGGGGAAGCAATGAGACATATGCCCAGTAGGTCTCTGCCACGTTTCCGAGGAATTTGCCCTGGCATATTGATCTCCGATAGATGTGACATAAATTAGCTTCCACATAGGACTAATTGAACTCTTATGAAATTATTCCTGTGGGTTTATCTTAAATTTCTTGAGTTATCTTGAAACAATCGTCAACATATCGAGGCAACTCTCACTTAAGGAAAAATAAACAGTTATATTGGGTCTTAAACCCACGAGTATAGAGCAAAAGTGGCGTCTATTTGACGAAATAATTAGCACCACAATAAAGTAGAAATTTGTTTAACTTAATTTAATTTTTCTGAAGAGATTTTCATATGCGGGTTTTCCTGCAACTGTTCGTACGTTTTGCTCTTTAAAAACTTCCATGTTGGTCTAATTTTTGTCTTTTTTTTTTGGCACTCACATAGCCATTAAATGCTTAAAAAGAAGAAAATAAAAACAAAAGCGAATCCGCCACTTCCAGATCGCTTTTCGTGTAATTGCAAAAACTTGTTCATCAATTTTCGTCCTTCCCCAAATCAATGGTCTTTGACATATTTCATTATGTTTTTCATTTTCACTTGGGTCATCTGCCGATTTTTTACAGTTTGTTGGAAACTTTCAAACTTCTCATACCTTGCCATGGTAGAATGTAATCTCTGACATTTTATGGTTTTCATGCGCACAAAAACTTTTCATTAGTTTTTTTTTTTATTTATTTACAAGAACATATATTTTTATGATGTCCTACAAATTACTGTTGTACAACAATAACAAAAAAAGTTGTTTTATAGTTAAATGGAATTGTTATCTCCATAGGAGTACTTCAACTCGTACAGAGAAATCATAAAATATCAAAAAATTCTAAATTTGTTAACGAATATTGAGAGCCACAAAAGCAAGTGAAGGCGTACACGTTTCTCCACTTAAATGGCATATAATGGAATCTGTTTCCAATAGGGTGGTCTTTATTCTTAAACACTTGAAAATAACAAGCAAATTATCTTTTTTAAATTGCAGCTAAATTGGATAATTTTATGATTTGTCCCAAGAGGTATTGAAGTATCGAAGGGGACTGACATGCGGAGGGAAAATGCGATGAGACTGAAGAGAGGTAGCCTGCTGCGCTGGCTGCGACAGTAGAATCTATCTTGGTGTATAAATGCCAATGTAGAGGGCGAGACGTGCTTGAGCCAATAGTTTTGAAATGCAATTTAAATGCAAAACCTGCCCTCTGAAATCCAGGATTTAAATTGCTAACTAAAATTAGACAAAAATTAACAAATGCTAAACAATTGTGAAATATAATCTGGATATAAAAATATAAAAGCAACAGCCGATGCTTTGAAGTGCGAATATAATCAGAAACAAATAAAACGAATTAGCGAATATAGAAAAAAGGTCTCCTTAATTTGCGTCCGACACTGTGCAAATCAAAGCTGCAACTAATACGATAGTCATTTGTTTAACCCTTTTAAGTTGTTTGGTACCCGCAAGAAAGAATATCGAAAAGACTACATATATGTGCAAATAATAGCAATCAAACATTTGGCGCGCCGCAAGGTATCATTTTAGGACCTCTGTTGTTTAATTTACTTATAAATGATATTTCTAACTATTTAAAAAAAAAAAATAAATTTTCTTTTATATGCAGATAACTTCAAAATATATCACAAAATTTTATATCACAAATTTTATCATCTTCAGAATAGTTCAAATAATCTTCTTGATTGGTGTTCCGTAAACCAACTATCATTAAATCTATCAAAATGTGTCCATATTTCATTTTTAAGGTCTCGTAATCCAATTGAACTGATTTTCAAAATTGGTCATTACAGACTACTCACTGCTAAAAATAAAATGGATTTAGAAGTTGTTTTTGATGCGGCATTGACTTTTACCTCGCATATAAATTACATTATACCCAGAGCGAGGATGTAGGCAGGGCGACAGTCTATCGTGCGACCTCTTTAACATACTGTTGCAGATGATTATGAGGAAAGCTACAGTTAACACGACTGGTGCCATCTTTAATAAAAGCCATATGTTACTCGCATATGCAGATGGCATAAACATTATTGGCCGAAAACTGCCAAACGTTCCTGCAGCCTTCTCAAGCATCGAGAAGGAAGTAGCGAAAATGGGTCTGGTGGTAAACGAGGGCAAAGCAAAGTTATTGGTTTCAACGAACAAAGAGTCTACTCGTTTTGGGACGCTGTGTGAACGTTGACAGCTATAATTTTGAAGTGGGGAAAAATTCATCCACCTCGGTTCTGCTGTAAGCAAAACGAATGATGTCAGCATGGAGATGAAGAGGAGAGTATTGCTTGCTTACTATGGGCTAAGCAAGCGATTCAATGATAAAGTCCTCTGTCGACAAACAAAAATCCGATTGTACCAGATGTTGGTTGTACCTATCTTGTTATATGGCGCAGAATCCTGAATACTGGCAGTTTTCGAGAGGAAAATACTCCGGAAAATATATGAACCCATCATTGCTGGCAGAGAATATCGGCATCGCATGAACAATGAGCTATATGCCGACATCGACGTGGTCAAACGCATTAATATACGGCGATTGCGTTGGCTGGGTCATGTTGTGCGGATGGACCCAAACGACAACGAACTCGTTGGACGGCGCAAAAGAGAGCGACCAGAACTCCGTTGAAAAGCGGTATTAACGAAAATTGGTGTAACGAATTAGAGGAGAAGAGCAGAAGATCGAAGTGCTTGGAATTATTTTCTACGGGCGGCGTATACTAGATAAGGCTGTCTATTCCAGTCGCCACATAAGAAGAAGATATCCAAAGCTTATTCTGAACTAGCGTATATTAGAAGAAACTGTTCCGATTTCACCGATTCACATATCTTAAAAATAGTGTATACCTATACTTACTACGTAAGATCAAAGTTGGAATATGCCTCTATTGAGGACTCCAACTCTTTGCCAAGTCGATATATCACGCATAGAAAGAATTCAGAAATTCCATTTCGTAAATGAAATTTCTTTGCTCAACAAAAACTTTCACACATTGTAGAATTCGCTGCAATCACATTTTGTGTCGTACAAAATCGAGCGAAATTCAAACATTAATAACATTTATGATGTACAATTTGAAACAGACGCCGTTCATAGTGCTACGATACCAACTTAGGAAAGAATATAAATTGAAAACTGGTCTTGCTTTTCGGACACAGTAATTTCAAGGTAAAGAGTTATATATCACTTGAAAGGTAATAATTTTCAATTCTGTTCTTAATTTCGCTTTAATTTTACTACTTTTTAGATGAATTTTACACAATACAAAATTTAATGACATAAACAACTTTTGAATTGAATATTAAATTGTAGAAATATTCCATGTTATTCAAATTATGAGTTTTATTTGTATATCAAAAGTGTTTATGGCTAATTTTTTTTATTTGCATGTACCACATAACATATGTTATCTTCAAAAAGCATCTACCTCGGGGGATGTCGAAAAATTTCACAGTTTGGAAGGAGTACAAATTTGCATAATGAATTTTTCATTTATGTACCTAAAACATTTTCATTTAATTTTTTTTTTTCGCAAAAACCACAAGTTTTGCAACATGTGAGACCGTAAGACCATTTCCTTGAAAATATGTCTTTACAGCATAATTGATGGAAATTCATGGAATCATCTCGAGAACAATACCCAGAAATGAAATGCAAGTACTCTTAAGTATTTCACACAACTACATGTTTAAGTGTTTTATGCAATCACCTTCCTCCATCGCCCCTTCCACGTCTTTATTAAATGTTGTAGAATTTTTATAGCATACTTGCAGAGTGTTTAATTTATTTTCCCAACTATTTTTTCTTGAAAATGTCACGCCTTATAAGAGAAGTACGGACGGAATGTAAGTAGGAAAACAAGGCAAGTGCTTATAGTAAACATCAAAAGCTTTTCAACAATAACAAAAACTTTAATTTTAAAACAACTATAAGTAAGTGCATAACTAACTCAACTCAAGTTTGCCTTGCCAACCAACTGTTCCCTAACTTTCAACCATTCAAAAGCCTCTGAAGGATGTTACCAACAAAATTCTATGGCTTGATAACAAAATTTGTGTGTGAGTTTTCCTTCAGCAACTCGTAAATGCAAACTGTAAATGATGTGAAACTATAAAAATATTATGTGTATGATAATGAAAATTTGTGGTTTTACGACTAATTTAATGTACTCGTACTCGTATATGCCAAAGAAAGCAAGATTTAATGGAATGTTATGTGTTGGTTTTTGAGGTGAAAAATAAGTGAAAATTAATATTTTTCAACTATCAGCAATACGTTTTAATTAAGAGAAACTCTGAAAGTTAATTGCTTTCCTAGGATTGTTAATTATTAACTGGTTCGTAAGTTAGTTGCTTTCGTAAGACTGTTAACTTAAAACTGGTTTGTACTCGTATGTTGAAAATGCGTTCAAGTTTCTTCTCAGCTATGAACTTTGATTGGGAAAATATGTGTTTTATGTATTCTCCTTCTTCTTAGGTGGCAACTGGAATAGACATACTTATCTATTACACGCCGCCCGTAGAAAATAATTGAAATTCCTTCAATCTTCTACACTTCTCCTCCAATTCGTCACACCAATTTTCGTTAATATCGCTTTGTAACAGAGTTCTGGTCGCCCTATTTTGCGCCGTCCAACGAGTTCGTTGCCGAAAACTTTCCATGCCGGAGTATTTGGGTCCAGCCGCACAACATGACCCAGCCAACGCAATCGCTATATGCGTTGTAATGCTTTTGACCACGTCGATGTCAGCATATAGCTCATACAGCTCATTGTTCATGCTACGTCGATACCTTCCTTTAACCGTGATGGGCCCATATATTTTCCGGAGTGTTTTCCTCTCGGAAACTGCCAGTACTGATTCAACCGCTTGTGTCATAACCCAGGTTTCTGCGCCATATAACAAGATAGGTAGAACCAACGTCTGGTATAGTCGGATTTTTGTTTGTCGAGAGAGAACTTTATCATTAAATCGCTTACTTAACCCATAGTAACATCTGTTAGCAAGTAATACTCTTCTCTTTATTTCCATGCTAACATCATTCGTGTTGTTTACAGCGGAACTGAGGTAGATGAATTCTTCCACCACTTCAAAATTATAATTGTCAACGTTCAAACAGCGAAACAAACGAGTAGAATCTTTATTCATTGAAACCAACAACTTTGTTTTGTCCTCGTTTGCCACCAGACCCATTTTTGCTGCTTCCTTCTTGATGCTTGAGAAGGCTGCAGTAACATCTCGCAGTTTTCGGCCAATAATGTCTATGTCATCTGCATATGCTAGTAACATATGGCTTTTATAAAAGACGGTACCAGTTGTGTTAACTGCAGCTTTCCTCATAATCATCTCCAACAGTATGTTGAAGAGGTCGCACGATCGACTATATTCTAATAAATGTTATTACAGGTATGATATAAGAATTATGTTGCCTCAAAATTTTGGCTCGAATATCGTTTTAAATGTGGCGTTAAAAGGTTGGTAACATTTTAAAAAATATGACTTCTGCTTATCTTAAATTGAAAAATAATATTTAAAGGACAATATCTTAAAAAGCTAAGTTAAATTTTTGTAATTTTCTTCCCACAAATGGGTCTATTTATTATACCTAACATGCCCAAATTTTTGAATAAAGCCTTTTGAAATTTCGGGTAAAATCGTTTGTTATAGAGAAATATATTATATTAAGATAGGTCAACACAAATTTTTGAATATGCCACATAGCTACACAAGATGAGTAATTCCATTTGATATTTTAAGTAGCCTTTTCATTTATTTAAAGTTTCTAAAACAATGTTTTAAAATGTGTTCAAATATTGGAAAAATTTACAGCGCAAATAAATCTGGAAGGAGTTTATAAAGACAAATATTATCTGCCTTTAATTTTGCACTTATTCTCTTAGACTTAATTCAGAACAAGGGTATTCCCACAAAAAAAAGTCACCTCTTTTCGAAATCAGTCTGCCAGGGAACATCTGCTTTATCACCGCCATGGAGTCATTTGATGTGTGACAGGTAGCTCCATCTTGTTGGAACCAAGTTCTGGAATTCACTATTCTTGAACTTTCAATTTCTGGAGCCAAAAATCTGTCCAACATCTCCGTGACGTTCTGGCCCCGCGCATTTTCGAAGAAAAAAGGACCAATTATTCCTCTGCCAGAGATTACTGCCCATACTGTCACTTTAGGACTATACAATGGTTTCTGGTGTTTGATTTTGGGATTTTCACTGTTCCAGTAACGACAATTTTGATGGTTTACGAACCCATTCATAAGGAAATGAGCCTCGTCAGA
>JAHXMU010022019.1:0-10824 GCA_019455685.1 Philornis downsi
AATTTTGCTTCCGTTATTCATCTTTAACGCAAAAAGATGCTGGGTGAAGGTGTATTGTGAGTCAGTTCACCCAACTGAAATTTCTGTACTGGTTTTCTTAGATCACTTCAAAAACGGTTTCATTTTAAATACGATCTTGCATTCTTTAAGATGGAACTCAGCTCCAATATTGTACAATAAAAATTATTTTCATTACTCTGCAAATAGTTAGAGTACCCCCGCCGATTGTATTTCTAACTCAACCTGAAAAATAAGTCTGACTTTCGTACGCTATGTAGGTAACCTTGCTTCTCACAGTTTTCTTAGGAAATGGGTGTATGTTTTTCATTGCTTTGCTCCATGGAGGGAATCCGAAAACTAGATTTTTTGAAAAGTGATTTTTGCAACAATTCGGTTTTCTAAAAAACTTCTGATCCAGTATTATTTGTTACTGTCGGTACTTTAGTAATAACATCATATACATAACTCCTAAAATTAATAATAAATAATATTTCAGAAACACAGATGGCGGCCAATAACTGTCGTAAATCTTTGTGAAAATTTCTAAAACTTGGCAACGCCTTACATTTTGCCATGTTGTTGCCGGGATTGTACATCCCATATAAATGAAACATTTTGTGAAATTCAAATTCGTCACAAAATTTTTAAAAATCGGCCAATTAATTATTCCCCTTCTGGTACCTTCCACATAAACGACCGATTAACACATTTATTTTTAGCTTCATATCTTTCATACTATGCGTTTTATAAAGTTAATTCTGAAAGTGAAACCAGACCGGATTGACTCGCCCTTTCCGTTAACCACCGTATAATTGACCGATTTAGTTTGTATATTCTTAGTTATACTCGAAGGTAACTGAAGATAGCGCAATGATTGCGCGTTCAGTCCTCTATACAACCATCTAACATTATTTGAGCGGCAGTCACCTCGAAGAGTATGACGATCATTTCGAGTAGCCTACAAATCTAGTAAATGCTCCTCAAACTGTGACTTTCTGCTTCTGCACAGTGAGCCACATTCACATCTTACATCATGGGATTCAAGGGAATTTGATTATTTCTTAACATTTTGAGATCTTTGAATCGTACACAGCTGTTTATACTGTATGTGCGATATACTATGTGATATCTCGAAAACTTGAATAGATATGTTCAAATATTTTATTGAAATAATAACATAAAAAATGGAACATGCTTAAGAAAAGTAATAATGGAAGCGGAGCAATTCAAATTTTAAAAAAAATTTGACTACAGTTTGCTTTAGTTTTTTAAAATTAGAAATCCACTTCCGTGCAAACGGATCATTGCAAATTTTTAAAAATTGTATTAAAATCAGTGTGATTTTCAATCGAAGTAGGCGGACTACTCTTATATAAGGCTTTAGGAATTATAAATCCATTCAACTTTATGTCCCCGACTCTCAGTTGGGGTAAAAATTTTTTTTATTTGCAACAAAAAAAAGGAAAAAATGTTGCACGATAATTCTCATTTGGTGGTATAAAATAATTTCCATTGTTTCCTCATATCGCTACATTCTCTGTACAACAGCATGTCGGGAAGGTATGCAACTCTGTTTTGCCGCCATTTTAGTAAACATTAGTCTTAACAGTTCATATTTGGCAGTCGTGAAGTAGAGACGTAGCAAATTTAATATGGAAAAATATTAGATAAACCAACGTGTTGTAATCGTTAAAACATTTTATCTAAATCAATTATCGATTACTATGACGATAACGAAGTTACGTGAAATTTTTGGGAGAAATAACGTGCCAACAAGACGCACTATTTATCGTTTAGTGAATAATTTCAAAGAAAGAGGGTCTGTAGCTGATAAGGCTAAGCATGGACCACAACGTACTGCAAGATTGGCTGAAAACATTACCGCTGCTCAAGAAAGTGTTCGAAACAATCCATCAACCTCAATTCGACGCCATGCTCAGGAGCTTGGTCTTCAAAGAACAACTTTGATCACAATTTTGCACAAGGATTTGCTTTTGTTTCCATTTAAGATTTAGTTGACACAAGAGCTTCTTCCACAAGACCATTTACGCCGCCGTGCATATGCCAATAGGATGTTACAGCTCGCCCATGACAATCCCGATTTTCATGAAAAAAATCATAATGAGTGACGACGCACATTTTCATTTGAATGGATATGTGAATAAACAGAATAATCGGTTCTGGGTAATGGAAAACCCTCAAATTATTCATCAGTCACCTTTGCATCCATTAAAAGTGACAGTCTGGTGTGCAATTTGGTCAGGAGGACTTCATTGGACTTCTTTGAAACTGAAAACGGCGTAACGGTAACTGTCAATGGGGAGCGATATCGTGACATGATTGAAAACTTGTTAACGCCTCAACTGCATGCTTTGGGCTTGATTAACATGTGGTATCAACAAGATGGTGCCACATCGCATACAGCCAGTATTGCAATGGAATTACTGCGAGACCTCTTTCCACGACAAGTTATTTCAAGAAATGGTGATGTGGTCTGGCCTCCACGGCCGCCTGGTTTGACTGCTTCGGACTTCTTTTTGTAGGGATATCTGAAAAACAAGGTTTATGCTGACAAACCAGAAACGCAAGAACAACTCAAACAAAATGTTCGTGATGAAACTAATGAAATACTCCGTGAAATGTGTGAGAATGTAATGAAAAATGTGTTCAAAAGGGTTCGCATTTGTGAGGCTATGTGTAATTGCCTACATTAAATAAAACATTTATCAATATAAGATCCATTCTCTTTCACTTAATAAAAGATTATAAACAAACAAAGTAGTATACCTTTCCGACGGACAACCTGGGTGTTACAAACGTTAAGGAAACTTAATATACTCGTATAGTGAATGTGATGCAGAACATAAATATTGCGGATCCTTTTATTTTCCATCTTTTGAGTGGCGCATCATTATTTTAATTCATTTATTGTGCGGACTTCTTATATTTATATATTTTGTTATTTATTGATTTTCGTTTGTAATTTTTTTCTTCATAAACATTATATTGCTAGTCAGCATATTTAAGCAAATTCAGATAATACATATCAAAAGTAATTTTTGCTGGTAAATTATAAAAACCGAATCATTCTTTCTAACATATGCAGATGAATATTTTCAAATAAAACACATTCTTCAATACTGTGTGCGGCAGAGGGGGAAAAGTGTCTCATAGTGAAACATACATAAAAGGATATACAAAATCACAAATTAAGTCTGTGATGAAAAGGGTCAAGTGAATTAATTACATATAACCGAAGCAGGGAGTACATTCGAAATTCCAAAGAAATTTTTGGTGCCTGCAAGAATTTTGACCAGCACGAATTATTACATTTATATAATGAAAAGTGGGTAATTTTTAAAGTTTTATAGTTTTACTACAAAAGTGTGTTGGAAATAAGGACGCATAATGAAACTTAGATGTATTCGTTAATACTCCAAATTTCACAAAAGAAACGTTCTTTCCTCCAATACTACTCGCTCATTTCTTTTGCCTTAATTTGGTTAATATTCCATAACATACATAATAATTCGCTGTGGAAAAGGTTCAGACAATTCTATGGAAATTTAGAAGATAAATGAAAAGCATAATTTTTTGTTCACATTAATCTCGCTGTCCCTGTCAAATAGTTTCATCCCAAAAGTTTGATTAAAAGACGGTCAACACTACAAAAGAAAAAGAGGGCAATGGAACTGACAATGAAAGATATATTCATTAAGACAAGGGATATTTGCTGATAGTACGAGGGCGGTCCCAAAACTAGCCGAGATAACAAAGGAGACACAAAAAAGAAGTTGGGAAAAATTGTCTTTATTTTTCAACATAATCTGCTTTTAGCTCGATTCTCTTTTTCCAGCGATTTTCTTTAGCTTTTACTCCCTGTTTATAGTAAGAACTGGCAAACTCCTTAAAAGAGCCATCAACCGCAGACTCCAACCTCTTCAATGTTGGCAAATCTTTTACTACCAAGCCATTTTTTCAAGTTTGGAAACAGAAAATAATCCGAGGGAGCTAAATCTGGAAAATTAGGTGCGTGATCGCAATAGTGGATGTTTAAACTGGAGCATTAAGTTGATGAAATAACACGTTCTTTTTCGTCAAATACGGTATTTTTTCATAATTTCATCGTCTAAATGCTGCAATAAAATGAATTAATAAAAAAAAACCTTGCCTGCAGATTTGGACACGATTCCCCCATTCCAGTTCACTACTTTGACTGTTCCTTTCTTTCAGGTCTCAGATATGAAGTAGTTGACCCATGTCTCATCCATGGTTATAAATTGACGTAAAAAATCGATTTATTGCGATGAAACATCATTAAACATTCTATTGGGACATCTTAACGACACTGATTTTGCTATATTGAAATCAAATGCGGCAACGATATTGCTCACAGTTTTCTCCTCTTCAAATCTTCGGTCAGCAACCGATCACAAGCACATTTGAAATGCTTATCATTTCAGCTAGCTCACTTACCCTTAGCCCACGACCATCCAATACCATTTTGTGGATTTTCTTAACCGCGTTTGGCGTGAACACCTCAATTGGTCGACCGCTACGTTGTTCGTCTTGACAGCTCGTACGACCTCGTTTAAACTCTGCTACCAAAAGTTTTACAGCCGTAAACGAAGGAGCAGACTCCCCCCGGAGTAGATAATGGCTCGACTTTAAACTTGGTTGGACTAAGACTTGGTTCAAATAAAAATACTAAACATTTTGGCGTCTTGAAACTTAAAACATAAGATGTATAAGATTGCCGCTTCTCACGAAAATAACTTTTTCCAAACCACTGGCACCATTTATGCATAACTTCGGACAGTTTTGGGATCGTCCTCGTATGTTAAAATTCATTTCATTGTTGCTGAAGTTCAAAAACTTATGTTTAAATACCGACGGACAACTAAGCTGTCAAGCATAATTGTAAAATTAGAACCTACATGAAAATAAGGGATAGAAAGTTGAGCCAGTTCAGTTGAAGAGTCTAACTAGATTGAAAATTTTAGTAAGATGAACTGAACTACATATATCTTCACCCAATGTATTTGGTGTTGAGTCAAAAGCGTCAGTCGTGCGGGAAGTGGAACGGTAATTTTCTAGGTTTTATTAAAAAACAACTTCGAAATAACCCAATATAAGTCATAAACTATAATTGTCTGACGTTTTCCATTTAGCAATTATGAATGGATCACTGGTTTTCTCCAAATCGGTCAGTTTGTATGTATTCTATCTTAACTGGCGTCCATTTTCATGCAAAGGGCCAAGATTACTCAAGATCTTTTGCTTGCTAAATTTTACATAAATTCCGTAAAATTTAGCAAGTAAGAGAATTGAATGAAAGGTATTAATGTATGGCTATGTAGGTTAAATTAACAATTTGTATGGCAGGTACCAGAAAGGATGTGGTTATCCGGTATATTTTTTTCAAATTTTGCTAGGCACTACAATGTACTATAATAGATTAAAATGTTATGGAACTGCAGGCTACAAATTACGGATTACTGCAGAAAAATTATATATCGATGAAACGTTCGATTTACATTCGAGATATCAGAAATAGTGTGATGACCTACAACAAGGAGCGTGGTTACTTGGTCGATTGTTTTAATTATTGGAAAGATGTTGTAGATTGTTAGTTACAAAATTACAGTGGATTGATTGGATTTCAAAAAATCTGTGAATTTTTATCTGGGAAGTACCAAAATGGAATTCGCAATGTGCTCCGTTTCCATTTGGAGGCAAACGCTCAATGCTTGCAAAATTTGATTAAATGTAGTGCAACCAATAGGAAGATGTGAAGCAAAGAATATGGGCTAATCGGCCGTTTGTATGGGAGTTATCCGATGGGGTGTGGTTAAACGATAGATTGTTTTAAATCCTACCAGGAATTATGAAGTAATATGTGGGTTGCTGCAGATTGCAAAGGGGGAGTTGTAGGGAGGAAATTGAATTTCGGATAATCGGTCAATTTGTATGGAAACTACCAGAAGTGCTGGATCATTTACAATCCCTGACTACTATCTGGAAAAATATTATGTTGTGCCAAGTTGTCGTGCAGTTATCGTGCAAAAATGGACATCACGCTATCGACTTAAAAAGTCATGAAACGCATTTGGTCAACAGATACTTAGTACTTTAAATGCTTCCTTACATTACATGTTGACCGTATCAAATGAAATATACCTGCATTCCTCCGGATGAAGGTATAATTAAAACCATATTTGGGATGGTGTGAGAAAAAATTACATGTAGAAAGTTATATTTTCTAAATGACTTCAAAATATCTCAATTAAGTCATCAGTTTTTTTATAGTTATCTTCGTATTATCCAACTTAAATGAATTAATTTATTGATTTTTAAGTGGAACCAAATTTGTTTTCTTCACACAGTGGAGTGTAATGTTTAATTGATGGAAATTTTTAGATTAGATGTATGAATTTTGCACTTGCAAGTTCAACATTTTAATGGATTCATTTTCTGTGGGAAGTACAGGGTGTCCGTCGGGAACGTAGACTAATTTGTTTGTTTATAATTTTTGATTAAATGAAAGAGAATGGATCTTAATATATATTGATAAATGTTTTATTTAATGTCGGCAATTATGTATAGAGTACAATATCAGATAAATGTCCGCCTCTGTTAACCTCACAAATGCGAGCCCTTTTGAGCCCATTTTTCCTTACATTCTCACACATTTCACGCAGTATTTCATTAATTTCATCACGAATATTTTGTTTGCGTTGCTCAAGCGTTTCTGGTTTGTTTGCATAACCTTGCATTGCAAATATCCCCACAAAAAGAAGTCCGGAGCAGTCAAATCAGGCGACCGTGGAGGCCAATCAACATCACCATTTCTTGAAATAACTTGTTGTGGAAAGAGGTCTCGCAGTAATTCCATTGTAATACTGGCTGTATGCGATGTGGCACCATCTTGTTGATACCACATGTTAATCAAGCCCGAAGCATGCAGTTGAGACGTTAAAAAGTGTTCAATCATATCACAATATCGCTCCTCATTGACAGTTACTGTTACGCCGTTTTCAGTTTCAAAGGAGTAAGATACAATTATTCCTCCCGACCAAATTTCACACCAGACTGTCACTTTTAATGGATGCAAAGGTGACTGACGAATAATTTGAGGGTTTTCCATTACCCAGAACCGACTATTCTGTTTATTCACATATCCATTCAAATGAAAATGTGCCTCGTCACTCATTATGATTTTTTCATGAAAATCGGGGTTGTCATGGGCAGCTGTAACATCCTATTGGCATATGTACGGCGGCGTAAATGGTCTTGTGAAAGAAGCTCTTGTGTCAACTGAATCTTAAATGGAAACAAAAGCAAATCCTTGTGCAAAATTGTGATCAAAGTTGTTCTTTGAAGACCAAGCTCCTGAGCATGGCGTCGAGTTGAGGTTAATTAATTGTTTCGAACACTTTCTTGAGCAGCGGTAATGTTTTCAGCCAATCTTGCAGTACGTTGTGGTCCATGCTTAGTCTTATCAGCTACAGACCCTCTTTCTTGGAAATCATTCACTACGCGATAAATAGTGGGCTTGTTGACGCGTTGTTTCTCCCAAAAATTTCACGTAACTTTCTCATCGTCACAGTAATCGATGATTGAGTTTGATAAAATGTTTTAACGATTACAACACCTTGGTTTATGTAATATTTTTCTATAATAAATTTGACACGTCTCTACTTCACGACTGCCAAATATGATCTGTCAAGACTACTGTTTACCAAAATGACAGCAAAACAAAGTAGTATACCTTCCCGACTGACTCTCTGTATAAACCAGAGGACAATGTTTATTTTTCATTACATTATTGAAATTGAAGGTTATTATATTTAATTGATTTTAACTAAAAATCGACGCATATGTTCAAAAAGCAAGTCTTGTTGAAAATTAGCCATATCGCTATATAGGAGAATTTTGAAGTGGCCTTCATATAAATTACTGACCAAATTTTGCTTTGCCGTTTTTACAAGCGTTAGTATTCAGAGTATTTTTTTGTAACAATATGAAAGGGCGTTCGATGAAGTTATAATTAAGACAGCTCATCTAACTGAAATTTATGTACTGAATTTTTCGCATTTTTTAAAGCAAATGACGGTCGACGGCAAACCATTCCAATTTCTTAAAAAAATAGCTGATTGTACTCTTCATGATCTAGAAGAAATAAAATTCGTACTTTTTAGCAAATACAAAAAAGCTATCTTTTGTAGGACTACGTTTCATTTATTTGCTTATTTCATAAATTAATTTTGAATACAAACAATGGCAATATTTACATTTCATGATGATGAAAACTTATGAATGCCAAATATAAACCTATACTTGTTTCCCAAATATCATCAGACAAAAGCAAGCTAATGTTACTCAACTGGTTTTGCAGATTTGAAAAGAAATGAACTTTTAACTCAATTATAGTGTATCTGTATTTAATATTTATTTATATTATATACTATGTATTAACATACAAAAGGTAAAAACTAACACAAGAACCCACAACCGGTATCCTCAGCAACGTCCAGAACACCTTCCAGATTGTGTTTATTTATTACGTCCATAAACTTAAATAAATATGTAATCAGAGGAATTCCATCGAAAATGAGCTGCAATAAACGTGATTTGATTAGAAATGAAACTAAAGTATACAGCATTCAGTACTAAGGGTTTCTGCTTTGATCTTGAGGAGGAAGGGTTGGTTGGGCAGGTTGCATTTATATTACAGAAGAAATCAAATTCATTCACATCTATACAAATTATGGGTTTGTTGTGGCACGGAGTCTGTATAATAACTGTGCAGCCATGAATTTTCTAAGAATTGTTACCAGTAATCCATTCCAAAATGTTTGTTATTTTAAAAACTACATCAGGTATGAAATAACTATCCAGCAAAAGGATGCTGAAATTCACCGCAATTTTTGGAGCAAAGATATGAACATTTGCGAAATCACCAATGAATTTCACATAAACCTGTCATAGGATTCAAGTGAATTTTATGGTGTATCTTCTTCGCATTTGCATAAGAGTCGCTACAGCAAGCAAAAAGGATTCATTTTGGTGCAACTTTTCATTTGACCAAAGAAATTTTGTTTTTGAATTAGAGTTTTCAGATTAAAATCAGATCGTAAAATAGTGCTTCTATGAAATGTGGTTATGTGGTAGCCAAACAAACAAACAAATTAATAGTATTTAAATGTAATTCAGTTTGATAAAAACTACCGAATTCGTTTAGATTTGGTGGTGATATGAAAATGCTTCTTTGGAAATGATAAATATGCACATGTTGCGCTATTGAAAGTGATGAAAAAGTTATTCTTTTTTAACGACTTCCAGCCATTTTTGCCCATCCTTGGAATCAAAGAATAATATCTGTCATTATTTGCTAATTACAGTTTGGTAACAATGATAGAGTTTGTAATCAGTTTGCCACAAAAAAAAAATACAAAGGTTCTTAAAATTTTAGATGTACCATTAGGCTACTCAAAACCGAAAGTGAAAACAGGTTACCCTATTTTTTTCCTTTTCTTTGTTTTGTTTTTTTTTTTTTTTTTTTGTTTTTTTGTGATAACTGATTATTTCTAGTACAATATGTCCTTTTCGAAAAATCGATTTTAAGAAAATTATAGAAATGCATTAAGCATTCGCAAGCCTTGGCATTGGCCAAATCTTATACATACGTCACCGTGTAATTCCGACCATTGTGGAGTCATCGATGCACCGGTCATCATCGATAAACACACCCACAACTAGGGTGTCTCTTTCAAATGTGTATAAATTGGAAATGCCCTTTCCTTCACCTGCCAAGTATCACCCTATATTGCCATTGTTTAACGGATAAATGTTAAAAATTGTAAAAAAGAAATCGGAAGGAGGGATCATTTTTGACATTTTCGATGAAGTCCACCTACGAGCAAACATTTTTTCTACGAAAAGAATGCGTCTCAAATATGACACATGTAAACTATACCACTGATTTATTACCAGATAAATAGGTGTGCCAGGACATTAACATTATATGAAGGTTTTACTTGAGTCTCGCTGTGAAAGCCTTACCCAAGGTGTGCCACCACACATGGTGCCGTTTTCTAATCATATGCTTTTCTTTCTTGGTTATGTGTTCTTTCTTTCTTCTAGCGACGGCAAGCGCCCCTTTGGGGTACTCACATTAATCCCGAAGGATTAGCTAGACTGCCAGAGATTGGAAGTATGTCCCTTGGAAAAATTCCTCAGGTCCTACTCCCTCACTCGTCCAAAGTACCTTTGTAGCCCACTTGGAATGAAGTGAACTACCTCCCGGGTAGGAGTTGAGGTATCTAGGAAAACCTCGGATAGATATGAACAGTGTTTTTCAAGCTAATGCCTTCCCTCACTGACACATGAGCAACGCAAAAGCACTGAAAACACTTGTTCGGGCAACCACAGCCAGCACGATCTCCCACCAGGGGTCCAACACCATGGACCAGGAAGGAACAATGTTCCTTGGGCACCTGGTCACCCGTGCTACCAGTTTCGCAGACAAGCTACTCCAGTTTTGCTTTATCATACCTCGCATGGAACTGGTAATCCATAATAATACGGCATAGATTTTCAATGTCCGAGGAGAGAATATCAACACAGCGAAAAGCGAGTACACCATGCTCCTATCATAGTTCATTAACCAGATCTCTCTGGTCATACAACTATATTTACGGAAAAGATAAATCTTCTGATACCTCCCGACGGCTTCTCTATGTCGCACCTGTTGCCAGGATGTGTCTTGTTTTTATATGAATCTCCCCTTTACTTGGTTTTTGAAAAACGAGGTCCAAGATC
>JAHXMU010022020.1:0-18556 GCA_019455685.1 Philornis downsi
AAACTTACTACAAAAGAGTTGATTCAAATGTAGGGACTTTTCATACATTGGGGAGTGATTATGGTCGTTATAGCCGACCTACCGTGCAAGGAATTGGCAATTTTATAAAGAAATTTGTAGAAACCGGAAGCGCTACAGATGTGGTCAGGCCTGTGCATCATCGCAATGTACGCACTGCCGAAAACATCGCTTCTGTTGGTGAAAGTGTGGCAGATAGTCTGAATTTCAATTCAGAGCACTACGGCTATATGATAATCGACGGTTTTGGCCTGCAATTGAAGATTATGAACTGGACGATATGTGGTTTCAACAAGATGGTGCAACGAACCACACAACACGACCTATTTTGGCTTTATTGCAATAGAAGCTTCCAGAAAGCGTAATTTCACGTTTTGGCGACGTCAATTGGAGCAGTTGAATTTTTTTTGTAAGGCTATGTCAGAGACCGTGTTTACGTGGATAATTCCTAAACGTTGAAGCATTTGAAAACCAACATCCGTTAGTTATTGCCGAGATATTGCCCGAAATGTGGCAAAAAGTGGTCGAAAACTACCTCAAAAGGATCCACTGCTGCAACCAATCCAGAGACGGTCATTTACATAACATTGTATTACGTACATAATGGTATGGACCACGCATTATAATGAAATAAAAGTTTTATCGAAATCATAGGTTTATGCGTGTTTTATTCAACTTTCATTTTGAAACCGAAAAATGGAAAACGATTTATGTATACATTTTGTGAAAAAAAAACATTTTGAAATTTGCCATTTATAAAACACTCTTAAACGGGTTGTCAGAATTCTTCTTGGCGCTAAGTTGACGCAGCTGTTCTCTATATTGACGTGGAGTTTGAATCCGATATGTTATTTAGTTTGTTTATAGTGATCGATTATGCCAGTGTGTTTTGCGATTTTTATAATGGTTACAAATATCGGACAAAGAATCTGGCTCAAATTTTGTAATTCAAGTGGAATTTTGTGTTGCGGAAGTTATACAGAAAGCTCACGGTAAATAGGCATTATCCAAAAGTACAGCACGGTAAAATTCATTAAAAAATGAATAAAAATCATTAATCATTGTAGGTGCAATTTTTTGGATATGAAACGCGTTACCTCTCGATTAGTACCGAATGCCCTGAATTCGCTTCCAACTGAGGCGAAACCGAAAAAACGACGTCAAAGCCGATCAAACGTCAAGATATTCTTAACAGTTTACTAATCAAAGTAAAAGTAAACAAAGTAAACGAGGTGTTGTGCACTTAGAATTGTTGCCAGAAGGTCAGACAGTAAATATAGAATATTATACAGGCTTTATGTGGCCTTTGAGACAACAAATTCGCCTAATAAGGCCAAACTTGTGGAAGAAGAGCTCACAAAATTTTGCATCATAAGGCTATCATTATGAATGAATTTTTAGTAAAAACTCGTATTCGCTTGATATGGCCCTAGATAACTTTCTTCATCTCCGAAATTCAAATTATCATTTTAAGACACAAATAAAAAAAAACTCTTGGAAACGTTTTGATGGTGGAATTATTTCCCGGCATAAGCGCATTATTTCGGAGAGGACCTACTTTGTAGGCGATACAATAAACATGAAAAATATATATGTTGTATTTTATTGTACAATTCCACGTACATTTTTGACAGAAAGTATTATTGGTATTCGTAAAAATCTATTCCAGGCTAGCCTGTCCATCCGTCCATTTGTCAGTCTTGTTAAAGACGCTCTAGAAGTGGCACCACTTGTGAAGGAGGCAGTGAAAAATGCATATTCATAAGCGCGATAAAATTAGAAACTGGCTGTAGGAAAAAAAAATTTGTCTGTACAACAGAATTTTTTTAAACAATTTTACCATACTGGAAAGGACCGACTAACAAAAATGGAGTTCCAGCGGCAGAAAATATTATACAAATTTATTACGCATTGCTCTGTCATCCATTTCCACGCTTTATTGAAGTCCATTTTAAAAATTGGATTAAATCGATTAGTTCCTTTCATTGGGATCAGCAATGGTGGCATATTTTATTCACTGAATAAGTTTGCTATCGATATTGATGTTCGCATTCAATACTCGAAAGTATCGAACGGCAAATTGTCGAACACGAAAAGCAAGACTGCAAAAGTAAAATTAAAAAGTATCGATACTTTAAAACATCTTTACATTTTCCGAGACTGTACTCAGAAATACATAAAAGGCCATGTCAGAATGTTTCTCAATTAACATACAGCCTATTTTCATAAAACGAATTACTCAATTTGTTCAAGCAAAGAATTTTTGTAATTCGAACAGATGTTTGTTGTGATAGACCTTTATATTTATTAAGTAAAAAATTGCTATTTTCATTTTAATAAATATGAAGAAATGTTGAAGAAATATATAGTGGTAACTTTGTTTTGTCACCACTTTGGTTATTGGCGAAAATTTTCTTACGTTTTATAAAAATCCTCTTAAAAATCGATTCGTTCTTTCGTCATTCACTTTGAATAATTTATGGTAACAGGCTGATATTTATTTGTTTGATGTAAATATCATAAAACTATACTACCAAACAACCTCACACTTTAGTTATTGGGTAAACGTGATTATTAAAACAATAAGCCGAATCTGGCTCACAAAAGTTACATTTCTCTTACAGAAAGATTTGAATTTTGGGTGAGGTCACAGTTCACGACATACAACATTGACTTGTCCTGTGGAAGGATTCCAATAGGATTCCCTTCATCAGTGTTTAGTTAGTTATATCATAGTACTCAAAGGCCAGCCCACATTGTTATAAACCATCCTTTATAAATTGTGTATCTTTCACTATCTGTCATCCAAGTTATCCTTATCACTTTAAGCCATCATTAGCAATTAATCTCAAACTTTATTGCAATCTTTGGTCGTACAAACGATAAACGGAAGTGATTGGGTCATGTGCTAATTGCAGCCAAAGGAACATAATTCACTCGTACATTGGGTTACAATGATCCAACATGGCTGGTAATCAATATCGTGTTCAAAGAAATTCCGCAGATGCCAAAGACAATGTGGATGCAACGGCAACAGCGAACAGAAATAGCCAAAAAGAAAAAAAAACAGAAATATACCAAACAATACCAGCGCCACCAAAGACCAAAAGACTTACTCCGAGACCACAAAACTCAAAACACCGCACAATGGAGATGGAAGCAACAAAAACCGAACAACCAAAGCTCAAAGTCATATTGGCGGAGAAATCGATTGTCAGCGGGAGGAATACGACCGACGGAGTGCATCATGAAAAGACCTTGACTCTGTAACAGCGATGGTCATGCGAAGCATTTCAAGTCATGGAACTGCTTAAGCTCATGGAAAAATTGCTTAAATATATGACAATGTAAGCGTACTTAAATCAATAAAATACACACAACAATCGCGTAGTAAAGACAATTTGAAGGCGTTTAAATTTATCAACAATTGGGAAATTTCAAAGTCGATAAGATCATTTAAACGTGGCCAAGTGCAAGTGATCTTACGGAGGCTTTACAAAATTTGTCTCTTTTGTCTCTGTGTTTTCACTTAAACTGTTGATGTCTTCCAAGATCGAACAATGATAATGCAAAACAAAATATTTTGTACATTTGGTCGTTCAAGTTATTTAATACTTGTACCAACAATGACAATGATAGCAACAATTGCATCATAAAAATCGATAAATATACAATTGGAGTTTTAAAAGGAAGGAGGAGGAAAAAGGTGCACAATTCATTGATGCGGGGAACATGTAATGCACATTCGAGAGGTGATGCTAGATAGATGTTGTCGTGCACAAACGAGTGTTTCTGGGAGTACAGTGAATGACAATATAGAAAAATGACAAAAAAGGTCCCATTTAAAGCCAAATTATATACTTAATGGGAATTATTTACAATTACTGTTCGGCATTAATGAAAAATTTTGCCCTTGAGAGAATTTGGATCAAGTTTTATATAGAGAAACCTTTTTTTCAAAAGTAAAGTTAAATAAAACACACGTAAAACTATGATTTCGACGAAACTTTTATTTCATTATAATGCATGGCGTCATTTTGAAAAAATACGGCCCAATGACATTTCCATATTATATTGCTCATCAAACAGTCACTTTTTTCGGATGCAAGCGTTTCTCCGCAATCACTTCTGCGTTCTCTGAACCCCTTATGCGACAATTTTGCTTGTTATCGTAACCGCTGAGTGAGAAATGAGTTTCATCGCTGAAGGAATTTTTGTTCGATTGATAGTCCATTTTGTAGTAAGTTTTAACTATTTTTACACGTTCTTCGGTTGTTGAACGATCCATATTCGTAAATGGCAAACCTCTCATTAAATAAATATCACTTCAAATGGCAGTTATTTAACAAATGACAGCCACGCCAGACCGGCGGTTTTGAAATCACTAAATGGATAGTCCAATATATAGTTCGCCTTATTATATGATCATGAAATTCCTTTAATATATAACTATATAACATATAAATATGTAACATGATTTTGGTTCTTTATTCGGTTCAAGATCCTTTTTCTATTAGGAATTATTTATTATTGCTAAAAGATTATTATTCGAAAATTAGCAAAATTGGTTATATTGCTACAGCCGGCTGGACGCATGACTATTTCGGTGTTCGCCAAAAAACCATCTTCGGCGCGCTTAGCTGTTTGTGAAACTTATAAAGTCCGCAAGAGACGAAAGTACCGCCAAGATAGATTATTTTTAATACAAACCATTAGGTCGTGAAATAGACATTTTACCATGTGATTTAAAAGAAATATATATTGTACGTATTTATAATTGTCATGAAAATTTCTTTGCAACGGGTAGCCACATTCATATATTTTTCATTTAATTTTTATTTATTTATTATTTAATTTTTTACATTAAATCCCTACCAAAGCCTAAAAAACTAGCTTTTACTCGGTCCAAAATTATTACAGAAACTTCGTAAGTGAAAGCGACTTTTTCGATGTATTTAATTTGAATATTCTTGGGTACAAGAGCGCCTTTTGATCCTTTTTCGCTTTAAGGGATCAAAATATATAGCATCTTTAGCATCTTCACTTTGTCCTGTCAAACATCCCTTGAATGGTTAATAACAATTACATTACGTTTCCGTGGTGAAAATATGAGTCGACTCAACTATTTCCGCCCCTTGGTCCGCATATCCATTCAAAGCGTGAGACTGAAATTTTGCACGAAATGTCTTTAATGATGGTCAAGCAGGTCAACATCGAAATTGAACAAAATTGACCCAGGAGAGAAAAACTTGTCCATTTAAAGACTAAATGTTTCTCTGGAAAAAAGATGTTAAAAAACTCTTCTATTTATTCTTTACTGCGAAGATACGTACGGCGGTAGTTGGCAGAAATGGGAGGCAACCGCTAGAAAAATAGTAAACAACTGGACAGAACTCGTCTAGACCGAACATTATCTTGGACGGCGTACCAGTTAGTCGTTAAAAACTGGGTATGGGTTGGGTTGTCTTTCCATATATACTACGCCGGTGTTAAATCGGTGTTAATTCGTTTTTATGAGACATCTACACTCAAAAAAAAAAAATTCGCAATGAAATATGTACACCAAATCCACTCAATACCAGTAAATTCTACTTGAAACGAGTAAGCGAATCTAAAAGTTACTTGGTTTAACTAAATTTTACTTGATTTGGATATGCGTAAAAATATAACGTGCTTAAAGTAAGCACGCAAATTTCCTCGACTGTTTTTACTTATTTTGAGTATGGAGATCAATCATATGAGTATGGAGATGGTGTCATATGGAGATCAATTTTACTCAGTTTTAGTCCGCGTTGAACCATAATTAGTTCCCTTTTTTTCTGGGCGTACTTAGACTCATTTGAACTGCTTTTCTGAAATCACTCGTGCAATTACGAATATGTTTTTCCGCGTTTACCAAAAAATATTATTGAAATATGCAAAAAGTACAACTATTTGAGAGGGTCTCTAGTCCTTCCATGCGCATGTTTTATCCCTTTGAATTAATTTTTTACTTAAAGCACTTGACAGACTCGTAAACGAAGAATCAACTTGTGGCCAGATAAGTAGGCATGTCTAAAACGGTCTCTTTGCAATATGAAATCGCAGTGGAAATTACATTTTCCAAATACGATCACTGTACCATGAGAATATAGTTGTTGCTCGATGATATTCAATGAGTTTTTTGGGGAAAATTCATTCACAATGACAGAAAACTGATATGCTGGTTTGCGGTGCTGCAAAATGCATGATTTCTTTTTTTAGATCTGGCTTTTTTCGACAAATTTGCTTTATTCATATACATATATATATATACAGGGTGGGCCATATGGGTGTTGGCGATTTAATTCTTCAATTTCTCGGTAACGCGCGGCGCGGGGTGGCGGGGGGATATGTTGTTCGCTGCGCCGCTTCCTGGCAATTTAGTCGCCATGGAGCCGTACACGGGAGTGCAGCGTTCATTTTGTGTCCGAGCGTATTACGAAAACAATAAATCAGTGATTACTGCACGACGTTTGTATCGGCATGAACACGGTTTACACGATTTAAGTGAAGTTCCAAGCGCCAATGTGATACGAAAATGGATCAGAATGTTCGAAACAACCGGCTCAACAGTACCAATTACGGTTCGTGGTCGCCCAGTTTCTGCAAGATCAGCCGACATTGTGGAGCGTGTTCGTGTTTCAGCTCAGCGAAATCCGCAACAGTCAACACGTAAGAGAAGTCAGTCTTTGGATGTCAAAAGAACAACGTGATTTGCATTTGAAGGCTTATAAGATTCAGATAGTCCAAGAATTAAAACCCGATGATGCCAATAACCGACTTAACTTTGTCAATTTGATGCTAGAGCGGTTCAACAATTTCAACAACGTGATTTTTAGTGATGAGGCAAATTTTCACCTTAATGGCCATGTGAACAAGCAAAATTGTCGGTTCTGGTCCGAGACTAATCCCCGACGCTTGCATGAACGTCCACTTCACAGCCCTAAGCTTGTCGTGTGGGCTGGGATAACGTCAACCGGTATTATTGAGCCATGCTTTTTTGAGGACGAAAGAGGGCATGCGATGACGGTTAGAGCGAACAATTATTGCAACATGCTAGCAGACTTTTTGGTGGCAGCTTTGCAAGAACTTCAAGGCAATACCTCGAGGATGTGGTTTCAACAGGATGGGGCCACATGTCATACGGCTAGGGTATCCATAGAGCTGCTGAAAAATGTTTTTCCTGGAAAACTCATTTCGAAAAGGGGGGATACTGAATGGCCCCCACGTAGCCCCGATCTCTCCCCATGCGATTATTTTCTATGGGGCTACCTCAAATCGGTAGTCTACGAGAATAATCCGACCAATTTAGAGCAGTTGAAGAGGAACATTATTCAGGAAAGTAACAAAATACCGAGAACAACTTTTTAACGAGTTTTCCAAAACTTGCGACTTCGGTTCCAAGAGTGTCAAGCAGCCGAGGGAAGCCATTTGGACAACATTATTTTTAAGTCTTAAAAATTTCCATGCTTCTACTTTTTAAAAATACAAATATATTTTTTTTATGCTTCGTAGTTTTTTTTTTAATCGAATATTTAAACCGCCAACACCCTTATGGCCCACCCTGTATATATATATTTAAAAGGAAAGAAATGTATATATGTGTACTCGTATGTATATTTGCACAAATATATATAAGGTCTATGTCGAATTTTTGCAAAGAATTTTGTACTAACAGACAAAAAATCTCGGAAATTGATTGAATTTGATTGATCGTTTTTTTCCCACGGACTGTACACGGTGTAATAAAAAATAATTTATATGTATCTACATTCGTATATGCCTACAATTCAATGTGAAGATCTTCATTACTATGAACTTACCCATGTGGAGTACGAGATGATTATAATCTTAACATTGGCATTGTCTTACATGTCGAATGCATGAAAAATGAGTGAAGGACGGGCGGACACATCTTCCACACCGCACTTAGAGTTCGAAAAACTCTACTTCAGGCATTATGCTGCTGACAACCATGAAATAAAAAATAATAATAACAAACATACGATAAGAGCATCATTGTAGTACTCGCATCATCCTCAAAAAAAAAAGCAACCACATCAAAACAAAACGAAGAAGTCATAATACGGCAACGGCAACGGATGCCGCCGCCACAGATGATGATGCTGTCGATGGATGGCGCTTCTTTGTTGCTTTTTGGCATAAAAAAAGAGAAGTTACAACAGCTGATCGATATCTTGAGTTACACCATCGCCAACATCATCATCAACATCAACATCAGTATCAGTAACGTCGACATAAAAACATTAATAACAATAAACGAATGCATGTAAGCGCTATGCAATATGGAAGCAAAAGGTATATTTTGTAACATTTCTTAAGCTGCATTCCTTGTGTCAGAGATGGCAAAGAGAAAACTATGGTACTTTTTCAGACCTATGGCGATATAAATTAAATTAATAAAAAATACAAAATTTTGCTGTGGCAAAAAATGTTATACTTCGTTACGAGAGCATAATATTTCAAAAATGTTTAGTGAATGCTAAATCGCGTACTATATTTTGAGTACGATTACCGACGAACTTGTTTGGAATACTAAGGCTGTATTGCAATTGTTTATAAATGATCCTGCATGTACGAATAAATCGTTACGATGGATCTCTCGAATTTTAATTGGCGATTTAAGACATCGTAGTATAGAAATGTACAGCAAGTGAACTGACTTAAATAGTGCGAAAGGCGTCAGAAAGGGAATGGTTCTTATCAGAAACACACTGGGTTAAAGTTAAAGAAGGATTAAAGTTAAAAGAAGAATCTAAGCACCACTTATCCTTTGGTTTTTAATAATGCTGTCCCCAATTACAACAAATTAGCTCTGTAACCACAAATATTCAATACACTGATTGTCTTAGTAAACCGTAGATACCATAAATATGGTTCTAGAGCTGCTCGACAGTTGACAATATCATTTCTGAAACAACGCAAAATGTATTGATTGATGTAGTGGAATATTTAACTAATCCAAACAAATCATTTTAATATAGGATTATCCAATTAGTCGTTTCGAAACCGCCGGTCTGGGAAGACTGTCAGCTGTTCAATATCTGTCTTCTGAAGTGTTATTTATTTAGTGAAATGTTTACCATTTTCGATTATACCTATAGATCGTTTGACAACCGAAGAACGCATAAATATAGTTAAAACTTAATAAAAACAAGTGGTAACTCAAACATGGGCTTTCAATCTAACAAAATTTTTTTCAGCGATGAAAATCATTTTTCACTCGGTGCTAAGGTCAACAAGCAAAATTGTCGCTTATGGGGCTCGAAAAGCCCAGAAGTGATTGCAGAAAATCCATTAGAACCAGAAAAAGTGACTGTTTGGTGCGCATTATGATCTGGAGGTGTCATTGGGCCGCATTTTTCCGAAAATGAGGCTGGGGAACCTCAAAAGATCCACTACTACATTCAATCCAGAGGCGGCCAATTAAGTGACATTGAACTTCAAACATAGTGGCAAAGTCCAAGCATTATAATGAAATAAAAGTTTTATCGAAATCATAGCTTTATATGTGTTTTATTTAAATATATTTTTGAAACCCAAAAATGGATAACCCTACATTAAGGTTCATGCATTATGTGTCATTTCGATACGTCGAAAATCTGCAACAGTCATTAACATTTTTGATTTCCTTAATATTGATCATTTACTATATAAAACGTACCTACTCCAGTGGAGGCAAGGAAAAAATGTCAGAAACGAATACATTTCGCAAGTGTAATCACCTGAAACGCAACTTTTGTTTTTAATATCGGAGGACCTCAAACGCAAAAAGCGGGATTAACATCTATATATATATATATAGAAATAACACCCATCGGTAGCAACGATATCTTAAAAAGAAACATTTTCCCTGGAAGATTATACATTTATTTGTTTATATGGAAGCTTAATTTGAAGCACTGCTGTATTCGATGTTGTTGTCTGAAAAAATCGAACACCTCTTTCGAACTATCATCCGAAAATCTGACGTCCTTAAATAAAATATAAAGTGTTGGTGGTTTTGGGAAGAAATCCGTTTGGAACCGAAAGCTGATCAGACTCATGTCAAACTATATGGAAAAATTGAAACACGTTCTAAAGTAAAGGTAATATTTTGCCGATTTTGGTACTAGTTTTGCTATAATTTTTATTAAATCTGTTACAACTTCCAAACTCTTGATCTGTTGTTATTGGTTCTTCGGTGCTTTGTGGTGAATTTTTATACATTTAAAATTTTTCAAAGGTTCTAAGATAAATATTGAATTAACGGTTTAAATCGATTGAATTAAGACCGTGGTTAGTTAAATATTCAAAAAGACTTATTATAAAAAAAAAAAAAAAAAAAAAAAAAAAATAGATCAAATATCTGCATAAAATGTTGAAATTGCATTATATTGGCTAATGTTTGGGGAAATACGTAAATTAAAATTGTTATTTTGATGTTCGTATTAATTTCACACAAGGAGATCAATTTAAACAACATAAATTTCTATAAATCTTATTTGTTATTTGTTAGAAAATCTCCTTTTGTTTTATTTGTATTTGTTTTAAGGTATGTTCACAGTTTGCTCAGAAACCAGTTTAACACAAGTCTAACTGCGTTTAGTGGTTCTAGAAATTTTAGTCAGTTCTTCTTTAGTAAGTGCTAAATAAACATACAACGTCGTAAGAACTGTAACTGTGTCCTTTTAAGCAGAAATTTCCGATACAATGAATATTTTCAGTTTATTTTGCAAACTAACAAATTCAGAAACTATAATTGAGAAATTCAGAAAATCAAAATTTAGCTCTCTCGATTTTATTGACTTGGGAGTAACAAGACTTTATGTAAAATTTCTCTAGCAGACCAAAATTTCCGGTCTTTAGACATCGAGTAAACTGAATGGCACTGATGCGTGGCTTCTTGTACATACTTATACCAGCCTACGGAATGCTGGCAGCACCAGTACTGGGATCGGATGCAGCGGCATGCAGAAGTCGCTCATCTTAAACAAGATTGTCAGAGAAATACGAATGAAAATAAAAAAAGGAAAAAGTCATGAACTCGGGTGTGGGTTTGCTGTAGGTAAGAGACTTATAGGCCGTATAGGGTGGCGCTGACTGAATCTCACCGAATTATTTTACAACACATGGGGATTTAGACAAAATGATGGCACATCGTAAGGACTCTTCTACAAGCTGTTTGCTGTAACTATGAGCAAAACTGCAGTTAACACGATGTTATGGAACGTTACTATGATATATTTTTCATTGGTAGAAAAAGTTGAATTTTTACTGCAGCCTTCTCAAGCCTGGAGAAGAGCCCGTTGATAAACGAGGACACAACCAAATTATTTCTTTCGGCGAATAGATAACATATTCATTTGGGACATCACGTGAATGTTGACGACAATAATTTTGGAGTAGTTGATAACTTCTATGGGGCCAGTAAGTGATTTAATAAAGGGCTCTCATAAAGATGAGCACAACCCCAACTGTATCAGTCAATAGTCCTGTCCGTATGGCGCAAAATCGTCAGATATGACATAAGTATATGAATCAACTATGGGAGTCTTCGAGAAACAACTACTATGGAAAATATATGAACCCACTACCGTTGATGAAAAGTATAAGCATTGTACGAACCATGAGCTGTATACGTACAGCTACGTGGGTAAGCCATGTCAAGTTGTAAGGATAAACCCAAACGTTCCAGCAAGAAAGTCTTCGGCATTGGTACGAACTCGATGGAAAGGGCAGAAAAAAGCGATCAAATCGCCGTTGGATGCATTAGGTATTTGAAATACTGTCGAAACTTTGTGTAATGATTTGGAAACGAAGCCCAGAAGACCGCTTTATAATAAAATGAAGATGTGTACTCTAGTCTTACCGTCTCTAGCATATTAACATAAAAAAATAAAAAATAACACAAAAAATGTTGATTTCACAAGCTTTTCATTTTATACAAATTTCATTAAAATTTACGGTAAAACCTTCGGGAACATTACTACTAGTTTGGCCTATATTGGGATTCATTTGCACAGATTTAAGAAGATGTGCCTTTTTACATGGAAAAATATTTTTATTTTTACGAAAACGTTGATTTTTTCATTTTTTTTTTTTTAAAAAGTCCAGCACACGAACGGCCATTGAGAAACACGAAATATTATTCATTCCAAGGTATAGTAAATTTGAAATATGGAAGGAAAATGTTTTTTTCTAAGGAAAATATAATATTTTGCTTTCATTAATACAATTTTGTAATTAGCACAAATGTTTTCGTAAGATAGCGTACAATTTCATTTAATTTCTAGCACCCTGTTCCAATCCTGCTCTGAGCACAACATGAAGTAATTGGTGGTCACATCGCAATTGCTTAGACGAACAAACACCTTTAGTACAAGACTTTGTATGATTTTCATTACTTTCGCTATGGCTTTTCTACACTGGCACGTGACGCCTGAATGAAAACGAAAGTAATGTTGTTCGCGTATTTTTTTGCTACGGCCATGTTCAATGCCGCAAATGTCTTACAGATATGCTCTGAACTTGAAGCTGCCACAGAAGTTGCATGTAGTCAATGCTGCCGTTGCTGATGATCATGTTGCTGCAACGTTTAGCTGTTGCTTGCTTGAGTGTTACATGTATGTTTCCTGTATTTTTCTGGTTTCTCGGCGTATTGTATAATAGGTTCAAGTATTTAACTTAAAGCATGCGGCAGCAGCTTCTTTTTTACTGTTTTTCCGATAGGTATGCTGTTGCTGGCGATGTTGCAATGCAACCGCTACGACGGGAAAACTCACTTTATTTGTGGCTGCATTTGAACACAATTTTCCTCTTTATGTTGTTGGAGTTGCTGTGTATGATGGTTTTGATGGTGCTGATGCTGCACGTTGCGCTCTTTTGTTTTCTTCATGTTGATTTGCTATCAAAATGTGAAAAAATATTCACGTCCGTTTTTAGTTAATTTTATTACATGATTGCTGTCTAAATTTGTTTAAAAAATGTGTAGCTTCTTTTACTGTGTTTTTTGTTTTTTGTACACTACAATAGGCTTTTGGAGCACGCGAAGTTTTTGTATGTGGTTTCGAAAACAAGTGACGGAAAATCTTCCGTAAATAATGCATACGGTTATAAATGATGTCCAATGGGAAAACCAGTGTCAATAACTCTTGCACCTGTCAAGAGACAAGCTAAAATTGGATCTGTCACGGACGTGAAGCGAATGTGTATAGAAAAGTGACAATTTTGCGAATAAAAAAGACATTTTGGCGACAAAAAAATGTTACATTTGGTATTAAAAAATGTAGTATTTTAAAAAAATAACAAAGCTAAAAATTTTGAATTTGTGATATTAATTGAACAGCGAGCTTGTTTTAACAAAACTATGTCTGCATACCCAGCAAAAGAAGTGGATCAGTGGAATTATATACTCACTAAATTTTTTGGAGCAGAGTTGTGAAAATCTGCGAAATCACCAATAAATTTAACGTAGGCTCGACATAGGGAGGAAACAGTTTTTTATGGTGTGTCTTCTTCACAGTCATGAAAATTATTATAGCAATGAAATAGCAGTCATTTTGGCACAATTTTTCATTTGATCAAAGAAGTTTTGTTTTTGAATCAGAGTTTTCAGATCAAAATTAGACCGTTAAACAGTATTTCAATCAAATGACATTGTGCGACACTCGAATCCAAACAAATTAATAGTATTAAAATGTAATTCAGTTTAATAAGTTTAGATTTGGAACTCCATAAAAATGCTTCTTTGGAAATAATAAATTTGCTTATATTGCGTTATTGGAAGTGATGAAAATGTTGTTCTTTTTAAGTGAAATGAGATTCACACATTGATTTAAAAGATGGAAAATCACTATTTCAGAATGATAAAATTCAAAGCAAAGTTGGGTGTGTAAAATGATTCTTATGATTATATTTTCTACTAAGACTTAAGAAATTTGTGAAAATTTGATCTAAAAAAGTGGCGAATTCGTATTATGGTGGTTCTGAGTATTGATCTGAATGCATTTTAACGATAGTGTAGGCATTTTGACAAATTGTCATATTTAACGATATGGTGGATGTATTGGTGACTCGTTAATTTTAATTTTATTTTTAAAAAATGACAAAAGAAAATGTAGAAAACTGATATAGAAGATATCTGAGGAAATTTGCAAAATGAACGTAAGAAATTTTTGACTGGAAAATTCATAGTATAAGTTGATCTGATACAAAAAATTAAAACAGACAATTTTTTGTGTTCGACAATTTTTTTAATAAAATTTCCAGGACTATAAATTTGCGGAATATTTAAAAACGATATGTATTCAGTTTTTCGCAGTCAAAGAAAAGAGTACAATAATTTGAAACAGACGTTTCAAATAGTTCTTTTTTCTAATTTAGCAATGAAATTGACTGCCGCAAAAGATTTATATACATAAAGCTATATTCTAGAATTTGGATACGTTATTGGCAATAAGTAGAAGTATTTGTAAGCATAAAGTAAAACAAGGATCAATGACGTGATTTTTGAAATATTATCATTTGAAGAAACCCTTTTCTGGGTTTCCACATTATTATCCAAATTAATTTTGGGAAAAACACAAATATTAACCTCTAATATGTGTTTATTGAACACATAAATCAGCAAAATGTTGAAATCAGATTGAAAACGTTTTGTTTGTAGCAAAAATTTATAATTTTACGCATGTATGTTATATCAAATTTTTATAAAATTCCGGACTTTTTAATAAAAATCTTTTCCAAATGTTTGCTTCAGTTCAGTTAATAGACTCGGTTCAAATAGGCTGTGATTTTGTTAGAGATACGCATTCACTTGATATCTAGCCTCAATTATATTTTATTGCATACGATCTGCGCTCTGCTCGGATTCATCCGCAGCTCTATGGCAGTTTAGTGGAATTCGAAGACGGAAGACATTTCTGGTGTAACTTGATCTGTCTGGTTCCTTATGTTTTGATACGTGTATTGCGAATTAGTGACAATCACATTCAATAGATTTTCTTATTACTCAATCTTACTATCACTATCCGAGGCAAGTTTCATATATAAGGTTTAGTAAAAAGAAATCCATTATTTTGATATTGAAAGCTTTATTTGGCAAAGGTAGAGTGATCCGATTTAGGTTAAATATACGCCGTTTTGTTCCATAATTTGTTGCCATTTTGAAAGTAATTCCATTATGGCTCCCTCATACAATAATTTTCCCGAAAAACTGAAAGCTTCGATTTCCACAAGCCTCTTTTGATGACTTAACTAGCAAAATCATTAGCATTACATAAAAACAGGTGGTAATTACTTGCGTTAGGTCCCGGCGGATGAGTGGATAAATGCACAAGAGTCTCCCAAATAAGCTTCTGTCGATTCACGATCCATATGTGTGTGTCCCGGCGTTGTCCTGATGGAAATTCTTCTTCTCTTGACTAAAGCTTACCGCTCCCTTTAGACGGCCCTTTTGCTGACAGAAATACAGGTTAGAAGTAAATGTATGGCCATAGCGAAGTAGTTCGTAGCAGATGATTCCCTGTCAATCCAGTCAAACACACAGCAATACCTTCCTGACCGTCAATCCTAGTTTTGCCACCGGTTGCGCCGGCTCACCGCGATTCGACTACGAACGTTTTCGCTTGACAAGATCATAAGTGGCCCTCTTTTAATCATTATTCACCATCCGCTTCAGAAATGGATCGATTTTGTTGCGATTACTAGACAAAAATTCTGTCCATTAGGTTTCGACTATGGGCTTTGCAGACCATTGAGCATCTTTGACATCAAAATTACCAAAACAGAATCGAAGAAATCAACATTGCGCGTGATTGCTGATTGACCTGACAGTATAAAATTTCCCGACGCCTGGGGAGGGGGTTTGCCTTTATCGAATAGAAACTGTAAAATATGGCGTATTTTCTTTTTGCTGGTATTCATCTCTGACTCAAATAATCACAAAACTATATAAGTAATTCTTTGAGTACGAAATATTGTTTTTAACGCCATCTAGCGTAACAAGATTTGATTATTAAAGAATCCATCGGAAATATAGTGGATTTTTTTACTGGAACTTATTTGCTTTGACCCGGGGACAAGTCGATACATTTCATTTCCTTTTCTTTATTTTTTGGGGTGTTTTTCCCCCTTTTTTGATGGTCTGACACAATTCGCTGCACTCAGTTATCGCTCAATATTCTCACTATCCTTGGCGAGTTTTATGTAGCTCGCACTGTTAAGATTTTGCCCTGCTGACTATGGACTACAGGGTACTTTTTATTAAGTCCCAGACCCGTGTGTGTGCCAAAATTCTATCTTACTCACCAACGTTTCACTGCTTTTCAAGAAAGGATTTGTCAAAACTCTTGAAATAATATCCGCCCCCTAGGGGGGATGGAGCAACAATTCAAGCTTCAAGACGTATAATTTCGCTATTCAAAAGTGCAATGTATCTGTACTGCATTACAGTTTTCAAGGTAATCGTTGAATGGGATATCATAAGTCTATCAAAATATGAATATGTCGGACTTCGCACGACATTCTTCAGATCCTTTCGTCTCAGCGGATTGTCAATTCGATTCAAAAATCGTGTTATTCACACCCAAAAATATTCTTCCAATTTTGCATCTACAAATCTCCAAGCAGCGCTACAAATCAGTAGTATTTTTAAGTTTTCGCTTTAGTGGTAGCTAATTGGAATTTGTTTTCATTCCCTAATTTACACAAAATGGTGATATCTTATCTTAAAATCTCATACCTTCAGGATGTCGGTTATTTCCTGCAACTTCACATTTCAATTGTTGACAATAATTTTCAATAATTTTGAATGCTCCAATGCGGCAATGCCATTCCAACATCACTAGGATACCAAAGTTTGCCAAAGTTTTAAAGAATTCTTCGGAAACGCTGTCAGCTCATCGCCACCGTTCTGCTAAATTGTTGCAATATGTTGCCACTGTGTGTCAGGAAGATCGAACTTGTGTCACAGTAATTGAAGGAATTTGCTCTCATGCATGCCTAAGCTGTAATTATGTGATGGTTCCAGTCTGTATATAGTAATACCACAAATCGCACTCAAATCTTCCATCTGTTTAGAAACTGAGTATACTCGTATGTTCTAGAAAATGGCTATGCCTCAATTGGTGATCCCAATGTAGGATTAAAGGTGTTACACATTCTGACGGTTTCATCAGGTTTTTGTCAGGTGATATTCAACTTGTCTTGGGAATACGTTTGTGCCAGAATCTTACCCGATTTACTACCCCGTTCCCCACTGCGGCGAAAGTAGCTAATCGGAATCGATCATCAGAAGTGTTGCTATGCAGACTGAATATACTGATTGATGGACTAAAAACATCTTGCAATACTATTTCGTCACTAAAAGCTGCCAGGAAAATCATACGTTTTCCCTAATAATCTCATAAAATAATTTTTGATCTCAAGGTCTTTATTGTCGGTAAGGACGTGCGCAAAAACCAACGTGATAGAAAAATATTTCACTTCAATGCGAACTGTAGCGATTCAGTCCTAAAGTGCTAAACTGTGTTGGAACGGTCAATAATCACTAGGCTGACGTAAAACTTGGGATCCTGTGACAGATGTTGCCAAAAGGCATTAGAAGAACTACAATATTTTGATTGTTTAACAGAACGCCTATTCAATTTTGTTGCCTTCAGACGAATAGCCAGTGGAAATACTATTGAGTACCTAAACGAGACTCTAAAGCCAAGAACTACTTAGAAATTTCTACGAAGGAGCCACCTCTGGTTGTTTCCCAGCGAATAGACAATAGAGAGCTCGAATTAAAATATCCCATTCCCAAGTGGTTTGTTTTACAGAATCGAGTAAGTTATTCACTAAATTCGTGAAAATCAGGGAAGTTTTCGAGTCCGCATGCGAATTTATTGGTTCAAACCGATTCTAAAACAAAAAAGCTTAATTTTGTTACGTTCTCCAAATGTTTACAAGCCAATTAGACTTTCTGAAGCGGATTTTAAATTTTTTCGAAAATTTTCATAATTTTTCGTTCCTTCATGATATTTGTCAAATCATACACAGTTCAAAATTATCTATAAGAAAATAGCTGCTGTCTTTAAAATATTAAATTTTTTAGAAAATTTTTATAATTATCTGTTCCCTCACGAAACTTATCAAATTAATCTCAGTTCAAACTTGTCTTTAATAAACGATGTAGAAGATAATGCTACAGAAAACGCATAATCCGGAATTGGATTTTTTGATTTTTGACTATAAGAAAATAATTGCATTTGTTAATTTTATTATTAACGCTGCTGAATATTACACTTATATTCTTAAAGGATCGTTCGTTTTATTTGATTACCATAAACATTGTTGAGGATAATTTTATATAAAAACTAGCCGACCCGGCAAACGTTGCTTTGCCTTCAAATTTTAGCAGGAGCAGAAATAATTGCTTTTTAATTTGTGGTTTGTATAGGAGGTACCACTCCCCATTGTCCAATCCCGCCCATATTTGCAGCAGCACTTAAGATATGTACACCAAACCGAT
>JAHXMU010022021.1:646-12233 GCA_019455685.1 Philornis downsi
TTTTTTTTTTAATATCTGTGTTTTATTTAAAATTTAAATCTTGCGTTCTTGTTGGGACACCTTTTATAAATGTAAAATTCAATTCAAATTAAGTTTATGGTGGTGAGCTTTTTCTTTTTCATACGCAGAAAAGAGAACACAAAATGCTAAATTCCCACATCACATCACTTTTTTGAAACGTTTAAAGTAGTTTTTGATAGCCAGTGTATTTCGAAGCAACTGTTGCGGAATTTCTGTTCCAATTTCTGGCAACAAAGTAATGCCAAAATATCTAAAATTCATTTTGCCACAAAAGCACCAGGAATGAGTCAATAAAATATAAAATAGTTATTAACGGGTCTCGGTGGTCGAGAGCTCGAAAATTTAGGGTATTTTCAGGATTTTTTTTACAATAAAAAAAAAATGGAAAACGATATTTAAATTTTTTATGCTCTTTATTTAAATTCTTTTACATACAAACATGGAAAAACAATTTTTTTTTTTAAATAATTTTAAAAATTACGCTGAAGTTGACCCTCCCGAAAAATTGGACCTGGACGATGTTGTCAATTTTGGCTCTTCTATTTGTCTAAAACACAAAAACCAAATAAATTATTAACTAATAGCGTAAAGTTTATTTGAGTTTATTTTGTTGGGACACCCTTTATGTTCAAATTTCGCCTACTTTTAAATGACTACAATCCACAGTTTTGGGGACGGTGCACCAATATATTAAAAGGTAAATGGGAGGCCTATACATTACTACCGTTTATTGGTCTTAGTTTAGAAATATATTTTGAACAAGAAAAACGAGAAAATAAACTGAAAGTGTCCATTATTCTAGAACGAGTTCAGTCCTGGTATGGTCAAGTATTTTCCTATTGCATCGATTTTGCTCAATATCGAATATAATCTACCTATGATTATAATAATTTTTTGGTGGAAGATTTCAGCTTCCTAGCATAAGCGACTAGGCTTCCATCGAGCTTTCATTAGATACATGTGACATGCTTAGATCGCCATCGACTTTATATACATATATACGATATAACCTACCCATGATTAGAAGATTCCAGCTGGAAGATTCCAGCTTCCTAGCATAAGCGACTAGGCTTTTATTGGGCTTTCATCAGGTAACATGCTTAGATCGACATCGACATCAATCGAGTTTTATGACGATCAAGTATATTCTGTGGATTTGGGACAACATAGAGTTTATTGTCCTTATTCACACATATGTTTGTGCTCAAAATCCGATGTTGTTTACAAAGTTTAAAATTTTTTAAAAGTGTGATTTTTAAAAAATTACGTAACACTTCTAAATATTAGTATAAGCGGGAATATGTTTTTATTTGTTTGTTATTATTTATTATTGTTTGTATATATTTGTTATTATTATTATTCATGTTCTAAAGACATCCGTTGTCATCTAAGTTTGGTTTCAAAATACTGTATATTTCGTACGTTAGAACAAATTTGTATAATAGCATTTAATTAAAAAAAAAACCTGATATCTTGAAATCATAATTTAGCTGTTTATATACGCTGAAGGCCGTATTTATAGATATTTATGGAAAATTTATTAATAAAAATTTCATAAATAAAACTGCCCAGACAAGTGTTTCTAGTTATCACAAACGGAATGACATACTATGATGATGACCATGGAGACAAAAAATTATATTCAAATTAACAATGTGCTAATAAATGCCAACTAATACCAGTTATGTAGAAATCTGCATACTAATTAACGATTTTTGTAACCAAATAGCAATAAATTATAGGCCCAGCAAAAAAAGAACACCTAAGGAAGTCAAAAAGATGCGCAACTGAATTTCAAACAAAATTTCAATAAACCTCGATGAATTTAACATGAAGTTGTTAAAGGAGGAATGCTATTATTTTTATATCCATTTCAGTGCATTTTCATTAGATCTCATGAAGCGGTGAAAAATCTAGAAATTTATGTAGGTGCAGCAAAATTGTTATTATAAACGCTTACGTAGTAATGCTTAGTTACTTCTCGGAAAAACATGAAAATCTTCATTACGGAATTCATTTCAATAAGTAAGAACCGCCAAACTCTTTAAAATAGTCATCAACCGCAGATTCCACCTCTTCATTGTTGGCGAATCTTATACCACCGGGCCATGTCTTCAAGTTTGGAAATAGAAAATATTCCAAGGGAGCTAAATCTGGTGAATAAGGTGCGGGATGAAGCAATTTGAGCTTGAATTAATAAACTGCGATGGCCAAGCAAAGCAGATGTGTGAACTGGAGCATTGTCTTCATGAAACAGAACTTTTCTTTTCGCCAAGCGCGGCCGTTTTTACATAATTTCATCACCTAAACGCCGCAATAAATTAGCATAATATTTGCCGTGAATGGTTTTTTCTTTCTGAAGATAATCAATAAAATACACGATTTTCCCATTCCAGTTCACTGCTTTGACTGTTCCTTTGTTTCAGGTATGAAGTGGTGGATCCACGTCTCATCTATGCTTATAGATCGACGCAAAAATTAGGTTTGATTACGGTGAAACATCCCCAAATGCTCCACCGAATCATCTTCACGACACTGTTTTTGCGCCCATCTTGAACACAAATCACAAATTCAAATCTTCGGTCAATATACAATGTATAGGTATAGCAGTTTTTGATATGCCTATCATTTCAGCTAGCTTACGGACCTTTAGTCGACGATCATCGAACACCATTATGTGGATTTTCTTAACCTTGTCTGGCGTGGACACCTTAATTGGTCAACCACTACGGTGTTGGTCTTGGCAGCTCGTACAGTCTCGTTTTAACTCTGCTACACATTCAATATGTATTGAATGCGATCCAATATCGCGATATTTATTGAACTTGTAACATGCGGTATTGATGGATCGCGATCCATACCGCAGAATGGCCTAAATTATGGAATCCAAATCGCGGAGCGCGTGATAGTGATATTAGATCGCGATACGTTAATAAGAAGTGAAATAAGTGGAGTATTTTTTTCGATCCTTTAACTACTTTGTGCTCCAATATTTTCTTTCCACTTTTCTCTTCAATGAAAAAGCAACCAAAATAGCTAAACAGGATTTTTTTTTTTGGTTTTCTCGCGACATTTTTTTAATAACTGATCTGCACTGCACAAAAAAAAAAACCTAAATACTGACGCGATAAATATTGAATATGTAGCATACACTCGTGATCCATCAATCCATTAAAATGAATCGCGATCCAAATATCACAATACATATTGAACGTGTAGCAGTGCCCTTACAGTTGTAAATGAAGGACAGACTTCTCCAGAATCGAATCTAGCTAGGCCTTAATATTGGTTGGACGGAGATCTTGTGTCTCAATATCGCTTTAGAAGCAGAAAAGCAAATGAAAATACAAATACAATGTATACAATGTATTATACTGAGAAATTTTTTGTTTTTGTTATACGATATAGTGATATATTAGGTTACCCATTTAGTGTTTTCAAAACCGTCGGTCTGGCAAACATGTCAGCTGTTAAATACCTGCCATCTGAAGTGTTATTTATTTAGTGAAAGGTTTGCCATTTACGAATATGGATCGTTTAGCAACCGAAGAACGCATAAAAACAGTTAAAAATTACTACAAAAGTGTTGATTCAATTAGTGAACTTTCAATCAAACAAAATTTTCTTCAGCGATTAAGCTGATTTCCCACTCGGTGTTTACAACAAACAAAATTGTCGCATATGGGGCTTGAAGAACCCAGAAGTAATTGTGGAAAAGCTATTACATGCGCAAAAAGTGACTAAAATTTAAAAATGACCGAAAAAAATAATGACAAATGAAAACATCGCTGGAAGAAAAGGATCCACTGCTGCAATCGACCCAGAGACGGTCATTTAAATGGCATTGAATTTCGCATATATATAAATAAAAGTTTCAAGTTTTACTTAACTTTACATTTGAAACCGAAAAACTGATAACCCTATGTTTTTTCGGGTTTAGAGTGCATATCCTGTAAAAGGACAACTTGGCCTAGAAACCATCATCGCCAATTATTATATAGGGTTGATTTTTTAAGATTTAAGTTTTTCACGTTGGCAGCACTGGTTGGTAATGGCGTCCAAACGTCATCTGTCAAAGTGAAAAGTGTACAGTATACTCTGCCATTTCATCACGGAAAGACTAACAAACGGGCAACGATTGTAAATCGTTGAAATTTATTATCAAACTTCGTGCTCTGTGATAAATGTGCATCGTTTGATGCGACCATTTTAAGGTCGTCATAATCGACCTGCTGAATCAACAATTCGTGCTGTTATCTCTAAATTTCGCACCAAATTTACTTTGTTGGACATAAAACCAACGACTCGCATGCGTAGAGTGCGTAGCGAAGAAAATATTGCAGCCGTAGCGACCAGTGTTAATGACGATCGTGAAATGTAAATTCGTCGCCGTTCTCAGCGATTGGGCATGTGCTACTAAAGCACAAGGAATTTTTTTTTTTGCTCCAATTGGTCGAGTTGAAATTAGTTGACATGTGGTTTCATCAGGACGGTGCCACATGCCACACTGCTCTTGAAACAATGGATATGTTGAGGGATGAATTTGGTGAGCAGCTTATCTATCGATTTGGCCCTGTGAGTTGGCCTCTTGATTATTTCTTGTGGGCTTATGTCAATTTGTTGGTCTATGTGGACAAGTCGAACACTATTGAAGTCTTACAGGATAACATAACACGCGTTATTCGTGGAATACAGGCCGAAATGCTCGAAAAAGTGACGAAAAATTGGACTTTCCGAATGGACATTTTGGAACGGAGCTGCGGACAACATTTACATGAAATTATCTTTAAAAATGAAATGGCAAAGACCTATTTATCGATTTCAATAAAAAATTTTAATACATAAAATGCAAATTTGAGTGTTTTATTCGATTTTTAAAAAAACTACGATTAAAACATCATCCTACATATATATATGTATATCTAATCCCTTTTACATTAAAAAATGTCTATGAAACAAATTTTCCTCTTCTTTGCATTAAAAATGTATTAAAAATGTCCATAAAGTAAGATCACAGGGATCCAAAAATTCCCGTTATATGACGGTAAAACAACTCGTTATTAACACACAACACAAAAGCATTAAACGAATGTTTCTCTGAAATGACATTTCTCGTCTATAACCTCTAAATTTACTTATTTTGTATTTTTAAATTTTCCGTTTCGGGACGATTGTCCTAATTAATTACATAATTCTACGAGATTAACACTATCAAATTGATGGTTTTTCTTAAATAAACCAAACTATGTGAAACGAAGAGAACGCCTTGCAGAAAAAAACTGTGCAAATGGCGAAATCTCGCTTCACGCTCGCGCTAAATTATTTTCTATGTACCACACTGAACGAAGATTAAAGAAAAACGAATGGTAACCCTATATTTATCAGTCTTTTCAAACAAATTCAGTTCAGTATAGTTTTAAAATGTTGTAGTCTTAAAAATGTTCTATAAAATGTTCATGTAGCATTCGTAGAAGCTATGAAAACGTTATTTTTGGGGAATGACTTTAACCTTTTTTTGCTAGGAATAAGCGTGAGATTTTAGTAGATTCTTGTTGTTGTTGTTGTTGTGTCAAAAATTTCCGATTCCCTTTTGAGCATCGGTCATTACTACTAATAAATAAAACGTCTAAAAGTTGAACTCTATATTGATAAATATGGAAATTAGAAATTTAACAACCAGCCTATCTAAAAACTTGCTCACTCCCCATGATGATCATTCCACTTTAAGTTGTTTCTTCTTTGCTAAAATGAGTTCAAATCTTTACAACAATTACAACACATCAGATATCAATTTACAGATTCTAAAGACTTGTACCGCCTATTCATTTCCTTTGGCATTCACTTTGCTTTGCTGCCATAATTTGTGATCTAGAAAATCAATTGAAGTCTTCATTTTCTTTTGTGTCTGGTGCTGCTTCATTGCCGTGACAATAATTGATCAAACAGTTGTACTCACCGGCTCACACTCGCAGTTGATTTGCCACTAATTGGAAAGTTACAAATTCTATATTTTACGACTTAAAACGGCATTCCGTTCGCTCATTTGGCCAACAAGAAACATAAAGAGCTGACTTACTACTTTCTCTAACTAAATAGTTAAAATAGAAATGATAGAAAACGAGTCTAGCAAAAAAGAAGAAGCTACCTGTACGAGTACATCAAGCAGCTAATAAAACAATTAGAAAAAATAACATAAATAACGTGTTCCGCAAACAACAACCGCTAGTGGATAAACTAAGTAATAATAAAACGTGGTGGAAGACCGTATTAGAATGGTGTTACAAGCTTAACACTGTATACAAGAAAACCATTAGATACACTGAGCGAAAAAACGATTTAATAATAAAATTAGATGACTACATGTGGTTTTATGGATTTTGGCGAATTTTATAAAAGGAAAATTAGTAGTGCAAAAGGGGCTGAGAAAAATATTGCCAAGTTTGGTGTACGATAACATGTTTGATGTGTTTTCCCCTTTAACACAGTTCAGTTGTGCAAAATTTTAAGAATGGAGCTAAAAAAAATGTACACAGTGTGTTTCCTTTCTTAACTTTAGAAAGAGTTGCCGACATTTTTAGTTTCCAATTCCATCCAAGTCATTCCGAGACTTCGCTGTCGCATATGATAAATTTGGTTCAGATTGGTTAATAATTTCTTTAATTTAATTGGCTTAGAATGGGGTCTGCTAAGCTTTTTATTCTGTTTGCAGCAACTAAAAGTAATCATCTGAGAGGTGTGTTCAAAAAACAAAAGGTGAATTTTAATTTTCCTCAAAAAATATTTATTTATTCATCAATTTCTATTTTATCTCCTTCAAAATAGTTCCCTCAGATATAATACACTTGTGCCAGCGTTTTTTCCAGTTCTCGAAGCAGTTTTGATATGCACTTTTTGGTATGTCCTTGAGCTCTCTCAGCGATTCGGTTTTTATATCCTCAATCGTCGCAAAACGCTGTCCTTCCATGGGTCTCTTCAATCTTGGGAACAGGAAAAAGTCCCAGGGGTCAAACCTGGTGAATACGGTGGCTGAGGCATGATAAAAGTGTTTTTTTTTACCAAATAATCTCTTATAAGCAAAGAGGAGGGAGCAGGTGCGTTATCATAATGCAAAAGCCATGAATTTTTCTCCACAATTCCGGGTGTTTTTTCGTATTGTTTTACGCAAACGGCGCATAACTTCAAGGTAATACTCCTTATTTACCGTACGACCTTGTGGTAAGAACTCCTGATGGTAATCGAAGAAAACAGTGAGCAAAACCTTGACATTTGATCGAACTTGGCGTGCATTTTCTGGTCTTGGCTCTCCTGAAATTTTCCATTGAGACGATTGGGCTTTGGTTTCGATGCCATAACCATACTTGTATACCCATAATTCGTCACCAGTTATGACCCTTTTAAGCAAATCTGGATCATCGTTGACGTCATTCAACAATTTCTGAGCGATGCTCATGCGACGTTGTTTTTGGTCAAAATTCAGCAATTTTGGAACGAACTTCACTGCCACACGCTTCATGCCCAAAATTTCCGAAAAGATTGCATGGCATAAGCCAACCGATATGCCGACATCCTCAGCAACTTTTCTAATTGTGATTCGACGATTCCCCATAACAATTTTCTTTACTTTCTCAACATTTTCATCGGTTGTTGAAGTGGCGGGGGGTCCAGAGCGGGCGTCGTCATCCACATCTTTTCGACCTTCTGTGAAAAGCTTGTACCACTTGTAAACTTTGTTTTTTTTAATCAGAGTACTCCTACCATATGCCACTGTCAACATTTCAAGTGTTTTTGAGCACTCAATTCCATTTTTTACACAAAATTTGATGCAACTTCTTTGATCCATTTTTTTCGATGGCAGAAAACCGCCGAACACGCAAAACACTTGTTTTATTTATGCCTCTCACAAAAAAAAACTAAACATGCTATATGGATAAAACCGTCAACATATCTTCGAGACGAGTGGACCAACATAAAAAAATAATAATCGAAAGTCGATTGTACGTAGCCCGCGAAATTTGAAAATTCATCTTATCTTTTGAACACATCTCGTACATATAGGTATATGTATGTACAGTCTAGGTCATCATAAAACAAAAACTGAAGCGGTTTAATTAAGTCCGTTCACCTATTCGCGCTATGACTATGAATAGGGCTGTGAATCATAGGTCAAGTTCGAAAATTGGTTTAGTGGGAATAGTCTGAAAAAGGAGATCTTGTCCAATATAATATTTTTACTTATTATTTCTTAATCAAAAGCAATGTAGAGTAACTGACAAATAATGGGAGAAATCATCCCAATTAATATAATTTGTTTCATGCGGGGCCCCAATTAAAATCACAAGAAATTATTTATTATTATTATTTATTATTAAAATCACAAGAAAAACAAAACAAAATGTTCCCAAAACTAGCCGATCTGATGTATAGATGGTGCCTGTAGTTTCAAAAAAAAAATATTTTTGGGGAAAAGTGGCAACCTTATAAAACATACGTTTCAAGTTTCAAGACGCCACGTTGTTTAGTATTTTTATTTGAGCCATCAAAAGTAAACGATCTCAGTGAAGTTGTAAACATGTGAAAAAATTGATCATTCAATATTGCCATTTGAAAGGCCTCAGTCCTATCAATATTAAAGCTACACTAAATACTACTCGGGGGAGTTTGCTCCTTCGCTTGCGACTGTAAAATTTTCGGTAACAGAGTTTAAACGAGGCCGTACAAGCTGCCAAGACGTAGTGGACACCGTAGTTATCGACCAATTGAAATGTCCACCCCAGACACGATTAAGAAAATCAACAAAATTGTATTTGATGATCGTCGGCTGAAGGTGTCTGAGCTAGCTGAAATGATGGACATTTCAAAAAGTGTTTCATATATTGACTGAAGATTTGAAGATGAGAAAGCTGTGGGCAAGATGGGTGCCGCACTAGCTTTCAATGTTTGGCGCTTCAGTGTTTGGCGATGTTTCACCGCAATAAAGCCGAATTTTTGCGTCGATTTATAGCCATAGATGAGACATGGGTCCACTACTTCACACCTCAGACAAAGAAACAGTGAAAACAGTGGGCTGGAATAGATGAATCGTGAGCAAAAGAGGCGAAGACGGTTCTATTTGCGGGCAAGGTCATGGCGTGTGTTTTTTTGGGATGCGTATGGGATTATTTTTATTGGAAGGAAAAAACAATCAACGACGACTATTATGGTAATTTGTTGCACCATTTAGGTCATAAAATTATGGAAGAAATGCCGTAGTTGGCGAAAAAGAAAGTGTTGTTTCATTAAGACAACGCTCCAGTTCACACATCCACTATTGCGATGGCCAAAATTAATTAATTCAAACTCGAATTGCTTCATTATGCATCTTATTCGCCAGATTTAGCTCCCATCGAACTATTTTCTATTTCCAAACTTGAAAAACTGACTCGGTGGTAAAAGATTTGCCAACAATGAAGAGGTGGAGTCTGCAGTTGATGATTATTTTAGGGAGTTTGACAGCTGTTACAATAAACAGGGTATAGAAGCTATTGAATATCGCCGGAAAAAATTAAAAAAAAAAAATAATAAAAATTTTCCCAACTTTTTGTGTCTTTTTGGTTTTGGCTAGTTTTGAAACCGCCCTCGTATATGAGAGGAAGAAAGCCTTATTGACATGCCCACTTATCGGACAATAAGTCGGTCTACGCTCCACAACGCTATTGAATGAAAATCTTACAAGTAGTTTGGAAAAATTGTTCACACGAGGACAAAATCAGCTTTGGAAAAAATTGTATTTCACTTTGGAAAAAATGATATGTATTTGATAGTCGAAAAAATTATTCGTAATTTTGGATAGACCATAAGTGTAGGGAGAATAGACGATTTTTCTCTAGAAAAAGGACTTCGCCGATATGTTACACATTTCAATAACATGACTTTTTGACATTTGCTAAATTTTGAATATTATTTCTGATAGATCTTAACGTGCAGATTCTGTCATTTTTGTTTTTTTTACAAAAAATTTAGAATTCGATTTTAGATTGAAGCATAACGCAACAACGCATAACCCAACATTTCGAAAAACGGATAATTTTGATAAAATAACAGAAATATATAATATAATTTCAGAAAAATACTAAAAATAGAACCATTTTTCTATAGATGGGATTGTTTCTAGTACAGGAAAGATTTCTCCTACAGGCGCAGCTTTGCCTACTTTTGGCATCTACGGTTGTGAACGACATACGTATGACGTATTCGCCAGATAAGTTAGCATGTTAAGAACTCCTTCCCATACATAATATTACAACTAGAACCGTTTTTTCCCGGAGAAAAATAAAAATTTTGCACGAAGATGCCTCATAGTTATAAATAGACTAAGTTCAAAATTGCTCAAAATCAGCCTAGTGGGGAAAACTTACCCATAGAAGGTTAAAACCACCTCTAGAAATGTGATTGATTTTTAATAATTTGTTGACAAATTTGTCATTTATTTAATAACTGAATGTGAAGGATTGAAGAAGAAGGATAGATATGAGAAAGGATCATTCCGATTGATGTATTTCTTGAAAGTTAGAAAGTCCTAAGAGTAGATATGGTTACTGACAAATAAAAAAAGGGAAAATCAATATATTTTTCATAGGCCCAAGAATATTATAGAGAATTCTTTCAATCGCCCTATGTTGCAGAACATTTTGGCAACTGTCTTTAAAATGCTTGTTGGCTCTAATATTCTTAACAACCTTGCAAAACTCCCTTATAGAATTCTTTCAACCGCCTTATGTCGCAGAAATTTTTGGCAACTGTCTTTAAAATACTTCTTGGCTCTAATGTTCTTAACAACCTTGCAAAACTCCCTTTTGGATGGTTGGATCTGAAATTTGTTCAATGACTTAATATTGAATAAATTCTTTCTTCTACTCAATTTCAGGACCATAAGCCGGGTAAGGTCAAAATGCGAAAATTAAGTCATATTTGGTTAAGCGTTTTGTCTTTTGATGGAGTATCACAGTGTTTCTAAGTGGGGTATTCAAAATTATTAAGTATCTACAATATTTTGGAATTTGGAAGCAGAATTCTGAATAATTTATGATTAAAGTGAAATCGAAAGTATGACCTGGTGTTTTAAAAAAGGCCTGTGAAAACCATGGACTTTTGTAAATTCTTGGTTTAGGCAAGATTACAAAATCGCTGCACAATACAAAAATCGATATCAAGCCTTGATATAAACTACTCCGGAAGTCAGATAACTGAAAATTTACAAACATACGAGTATGGTAAGTATCCATAAAAATGTATTAAAAAAAATTAAATACAAACCTTTAAAGTGAGGTCCTTATTTTCAAGAAATGGTATCAAAGAGATCTGAATATTTTTGATAAAAAAAAATTGTTAATTTTATTTTGTTTCATTCACGATTGCAGTTAGATAAGTTACGAAACTATAGCTTGCCTTAACACCACTAATAACCAAAAGTTAAAACAACTACAAAAAAAAAAAAATCCGACATTTTCTAAAAAAATTTGATTTTTTTGAGAAACTTTTTTTGAGAGCTAAATACAGCGACTCAGGTGCATTTAAAAAAACAATTAAA
>JAHXMU010022031.1:0-14336 GCA_019455685.1 Philornis downsi
AGTTGGGAAGAGGAAGACTTGCTATCAGAGAGCGACACTGATGTTATGTTGAATGATTGAGGTGGGGACAACGTACTGAACGGCTTGTTATGTTTGAAAAATCGTCGGATCAAATGTGTAGACCTGAAACAGACTATGCTGAGAAATATAAATCAGTCAAGTCGTATTGTTCTACCACCTTCATTTCCAAACCAAACCAACATTCCCAAAAATATTAACAATTCATACACAAATTAATCAATTTTCAGATTATTTTCTTCAACTTTAAATAATTGTAAAATTTAAACAAAAACTTCACCAAAAATCAGTAATAAAAAATATAAAGAATTAAACTGCGTTGACAATTATAGCGATAATTTCCACAAGCGTTCGCAATGTAAGCAACAAATTTGTTCGAAAGCGTTCGACCAAATAATTGATTGGCTAATTTCCGGCCCCAATGCTATATCAGATTTGGCTTTATGATATATTTGCAAATATCATTCCCAACATTGGAGCTAATATTCGACTAATAATCATACATTTAGATCTTTTTTAAATTTATTCCTTTTCCACGACATTTTTCGAATGCGTTGCACAGCGCTGTGTTGTGCATGCTAATCAATTCTTTATATACATATATATGAAATATTTACCTTTGAAATAATATTATTGATTATTTTTAAACCATAATATTATTGTTTAAAATTTAGTTTTTAAAATTAATAATTGAAATTTTCGTTAATAATTCTGAGTTTGAAAACAAAATTCAAAAAAGGCATCGTTAGTTCTCATTTATGTTATTTTGTTTCGAACAAAAAAAAGCTAACTTCGGAAAAGTGGCACAAATGGTGGTGACAAAAGGCCATAATTTGAGTTTGGGATAGGTAGCTGGTGAACCTCGAAACAATGTTTAGTTATGGATTTTCTGGGGAATCTCCGTCTTTTATGCTCTTACATGCTTAAAAATATTTGACCAAACCACGTTTTACACGGTTTAAATATTAAAAACGGGATCAAAAAGTGTGCAGCTTCGAAGCGCCCATTTTTGGTCGATAGAAGGCAAAAAAGAGGATTGGTGGCAAGAACTGAAGTTTCTTCTGAAAAATGAGCTTAAAAATGATTTGATGTTTGAATTATACGTTGGCATACATGTATTATTTCGGAAGAGATCTACTATGTGGCGATACAACAGATTTGAATCAATAACAAACTTTTTGTGTTTTATTAACCAATTTTTTCGTAGAATATATGGCGATTAACACTCTTAACAAATACGATTTCCGTACGTTAAACGGTATTCGGGTGACATTTTCTTCAAATATGCTACCTGAGTGCTATTCCGAAAATATTTCAATAGCTTAAATTAAAATATCGATAGTTTGGGTCTTTTCTATGTGGTTACAAATTTGGGTACGGCCGGCCATAATGTTCGACGTTGTCATCTGGAGTAGAGAATGATGGACAAAATAAATCGTTTATAAACTTGCTATCGTTTTTGTTTAGTGTATGAAAAAAAGTATTTTCTGTTAGTTAAGAAAGTACATCCGGGAAAGTTGAAAAGATCGGCTAATCGTGGTCTAGAAGTGGTAAAAAAATGGATAATCGTCAATGAATTTAACACGGGCCTATCATAGGAGTAATGCTGTTGTTTTCGTCCTTTTCACCAGATCCTCTATAGCAATGAAAACGCTTGATCCTTTTTATGACAATTTTTTGCTTTTAATTGAAATTCACATTACTAATTGATTTAAGTTTAAGTCTTTTGTCTTTTTTTCATCGGTCCCTCTGGTAAAGGGTGTCCCAACACCGTTCACGGTAGATCAATAAAATTAATTTTTCTGTTTCCCCACTTTTTTAAGTTGCACATAAAAACTGAATTAAATAAGAAAGTCTTTCACTGTTCGTATTATTTCAAACATGTTCTGTACTTATTTGTGTTTGTCTATTTACTTCAGTTAACGCAACAAACTGTGACGTTGTGACTGTAATAACATTTAATGTTAACAAATTATATGAAATTATATGAACACAACATGAGAATGATGATTGCAAATGGATTCCCTGATAAATGTTCGTATCAAGGTTAGCGAGATGTTCCCTCTGTTTGGGCTGAGGAACTTCACACTTCAATTATTGATGATGTCAAATGGCAATACAAGAGAGGAGTGAACTTAACGTAATTGCGTAAACAATATAAATGTGCAAATATTTGTAAATACGAGATTTATGCTACAACTCAAGGAATTTCTCTTTATTTTATTCTCATCAAATATAACTTGAGCAAAGTAGCAGAATAAATATTTAACAGGGAAATGTATCAACTGTGTGCTGATAGTAAATGTAGAGTGTTATCCATTTTCTGTTGCTGGTAGTATTTACGTGTTTATTAACATCACCAAAAAAGAAAAAACAGAAAAGATTACAATGAATGGAATATTGGAAAGTTTGTCACCTTCAGTAAGTTTATTCTATTTTTAAATTCACTGAAAGGGACATATTATTTCTCGACGATTGCGAATTTCGGTCTTGGGAAACTTATTTTTTACTTGATTTGACGAGTATATAACCATTCAAAGTTTCGCAGCTTAACGAAGATATGGAGATGTATTAGGGATTGAACCCACCAAAATATATACTGTACGCGCTCCGATCGGTTACTTTTGGTCTAAATGCTTTTCTAAGTATTAGCTTGCCAGTTATTTGCTAAACCGCTATGCTATCGTAAATTAGTGTAGTATTCTTGTGTAACAGATAAACCAATCGCAAAAGTATCACGATACCAATTTTCAGCGAAATAACAGAGTGATATCCTGGATAAACTTTTGGTTTTGCGATATTGTTTGGCTTTACAGGGTGCAGAGATGAGAAAAATATCGGAATAATAAGCATTATTTTACCAGCTAATATTAATATTTACACATCATCGTTCACGAAAAGCACAGGCGTCGCATGAACAATGAGCTGAATGAGCTGTATACCGACATTGACGTAGTTCAGCGCTTCAATATTCAACTACTGCGTTGGTTAGGCTATGTTGTGCGAATGGTGTGCTGAATGATGTTACGTTGTTGCAGGAAGATTTAGATAGGATTGCTATTTGGTCTAAAGCTAATGATTTACCATTCAATACTTACCATTTAAACTGACATTCCATCGCTGTAGAAATACAATTAATTCGTCATATCATATTTATCATGAAATCTTGGAAGAAATTCTTGAATTTTCTGATTTAAGGGTAGTTTTTGACTTCAAATTTACGTTCAAAAATCACCTAGATTACATTATACCAAAAGCTTATGCAATGTTTTATTTTATTCGTAGAAATATGTATAAATTCTCTGATCCTTACACAAAAAAAGTTTTGTTCTCTGCTTTTGTACGTTCCAAACTCGAGTATGCATCGGTTATTTGGAATCCTGTTGCATCAATTCATTCTATGCGGATTGAAAAAGTACAGAAAGTGTTTCTAAGGTATGCTTTGTCGTCACTTAACCTTACTTCTCCTTTACCGTCCTATGAAAGGCGCTGTGCATTCATTTCGTTGCAAACTTTGGAGGCCAGAAGGAACATAGCGTCTGTTATGTTTCTTCATGCCGTTGTTTCGGGATATATTGATTGTCCGGATCTACTTGCACTCATACGCTTTAATACTCTATCTCGCTCTCTCCGTCATATGTATACTTTTAATATTGTTATGCATTCGTGTAATTATATTTGCAATGAGCCCATTAGCAGGTCAATGATTTTGTTTAATAGATTCTGCAACAACATTGACCTTTGCTTGCCTCCTAATGTCTTTAGTAATTTATTAAATTAGTTAAGTTATTTACTTTATTTTTGTTAATTAGTTATATAAGATATTTGCTGGTCTGTAAGGACTAAAAATAAACAAATGAAAATGAAATGAATGAACCCAAATGCTACAGCGCAAAAGGTTTTCCAAACCGAACTCGGTGGATGGCACAGAAGAGAGCGACCAAAACTCCTTTAGAAGGACCAAGCTTTTGAAATACTATCAAAACTTGGTGTGACTAATTGGAGAAGAAGCGCAGAAGACCGAAGCGCTTGGAATTATTTTCTACGTGAGGCGTATAATAGATAAGGATGACTATTCTAGTTCCCACGTAAGAAGAAGAAGAATATAGTATCATCGACAAGATGTAGATGCGGTTTTTGTTGAGGAATTAACTGAAAATATTCCTGCGCCGAAAGTATTCGCTTGAGAAACTGTGCGTCCGTTATGTTGTATCACATATACAGGGTAGCGCACGAATTGTGCTACTATCAACTCTCAACTGTCAATGGGGCCGTTATCTAAAGATTGTAAAAGAGTTTTTTTTTTAACCCTGAACTACGCCGAAGACGTATTCGTTTCAATAGCATTTGGTTCCAACGAGATGGAGGAACTGCACGTATTGTCAGATCGGTTCTGGCGGCCCTCCAACGAAATTTCCTAAACAAATTATTATCCAGAAATTCCACTTTCCGCTGGACCCCAAAGGGCACCTGACAGCACCAGACCTATGTTATATCAAGTTATGTCAAGCAGAAATGTAAAAAACGAAACCGAGGAATTGAACTGAATTAAAGCAATCCATTAATACAGTAATTGAGGCGATCACGCAATGAATAATTTCCCGATCAGGTGTGACATATGCGTGAATGAGCATCGAGGACATATACGGTCTATCCTCTTCAAAACCAATTAGTTATATAAATTAAAACTGGACCTTCTGTACAAGAAAACAAAATAAATGAAATACATTGATTAAAAAACTAATTATTTGAATTTCCTATTGTAATGCAATTGGTGCACCACCCTGTATGATATGTTCTCTTAATTTTCTTCAAGCTTTTTATTAAGATTAAACGTAAGGCAAGTACTCCAAGGACAACTTCAGGAATCAAACAATATGATACCCCAACAAAAAAAAAGATGGAAGTCATTCCACAAGAATAGAACTTTCATAACTTTTTTTCGAATATTGTGTCCTCGATTTCTTAGGAAGTTCTTTTTAATTGCATTTAATTATACGTTCAGAATCGTCGTTAAATTACAGTTCCCGTCGTTAAATTGTAGTCGTATGATCGGTGTCTAACTGAATAATTGATTTTAATTCTAAACTTTAATTCAAATATTAGTAAATCTCTTTCAAGAACAGTGTTTTTTTTATTACAATAACTAATATTTACATTCTATTTGAAGCTAAATAGATGCCATATAATCCCCCTCATGACCATTTAAAAAAGCAGCTTTGTCGATTGCTCTCCATTATAGCTTTAAATCAATCAACTTTATAAATATCACTTTATACGTTAAAAAAAAACAAAAAATCAACACCAAATATTTCAATTTATTAACAAACGCTTAAGGGTATTTCCATTAGCCTAATTTTAACAGCGCTGCTCTCCCTCTCTCTCCATTATTTGCAATAAAAACGCAACTCAATCTATCTTCAAAATAAAAAAAAGAATGAGAGGAAAATAATCAAATCAAAATATTTGATAACCTAACCAAAACAAACTGCCTCCACAAAAAATGAAAAAAAAAATGCCAATATTCGATATAGAATAGAAATCATGTCACGCGGAAAGAGGTGTGTACACGTAGGTATACATATATATATCCATTTGTCGGTGTGCCGCATGTACAATTGATTGCATTTCCGCATATACGAAACACAAATTCATTCATGCGAAAAATCCAAAATAAAAAACAACCCAGAAATTCAAACAAAATATACGAGCTAAAGCATTAATAACCACAAAGCGCACCTTGCTTTTAACATGTTGGTGATGTCGCCGCACATGCCAACTTTAATTCAATTCCGAGTGAGTTGAGTTTTGGAGCTTTTCGCCCTCCCCCCTCCCTCCCCCTTTCGTCAGCGAGTCAAATGTTCTTTTGTATTGCAAACAAATTGGACAATCTAATCAACATCACGTTCCTGTGCTTGGGCATTATTGTGCCCACAATTAATCAGACACCACCATTGGCATAATAATATTAACATATTTATACAGTGGACGGCAAAAGACGAGTGGCTTTCGATAGTAGTTTTTATATGTTGCAACAGAAAGTTATAGTTTTGCATAAGTATATTTTACAAACTGTTGCCATTCGTGGCAAGCTGTTAAATACAAGCGACTATGGTATATATAGGTATGATCATAGGTTCGTGTTCCGATATACCCGTCGGTTCCAAGAAATATAAATTTAACAAAAAACTTCCTCTTTGTAACGCTCTCATTCTCTTATGTTATCCGCAAAAGTATTTTTCTATAAACGCACACCTGATTAAGCTGATGTCATTAAAAAATGTTTGGATCAGCTGCTTCCCGAACACGTTTTAAGAATATAACGAAAAAGCGTAATTTTTTCTAGAAGCAGTTTTGTCTTTATATAGGCAAATTGTTTTATTCTCTGCTAATTTTGTAACTTGTGGCATTTAAGGTTCATATCTTATTTTTCCAGCGAAAAATCGTTTTTTTTAGTTATTAATGCATAACCACGCTCACAACAAGGGCGGTCCTTACCAAATTTATAAAGGGTGTCCCAACAAGAACGCAAGATTTAAATTTGGCTCCGGTATCGTGAAATGATAATCAGTTTTTTCGTGCCTAGAATTGAAGAAATGAATGTGGAGGGCATGTGGTTTCAACAAGACGACGTCACATGTCATACAGCCAGAGAAACAATTCAGTTGCTGCATCAGTCATTTCCTGGTCAAGTTATTTTTTGGAGACTAGAATTTTCTGCCTAGATCGTGCGATTTAACACCAATAGACTTTTTTCTTCGGGGCTCAAGACGATTCAAGTCTTAAAAGAGGAAATTGGACGCTGCATTAATGAAATACCGCAGCATTTATACAAAACGGTCATTGAAAATTTCATTGAAAGATCGCGTGTGTGCCAGCAAAGCCGCGGCGGCTATCTGCCCGATGTGTTGTTCCATACATAACCTCATTCTGTATACTTTACGATATAATAAAGTTTCACGATTTTTTTTTTAAACATCTGTGTTTTATTTAAAACTTAAATCTTGCGTTCTTGTTGGGACATCCTTTATTACGGTGAATCAATATTATTAAGAAAAATGTGCATATGAATGATACAGGATAGATTTCGCACGCTCTGGTTAGCCATAAACGGCTTCAACTAAAGTTAACAGCGATAAAGTGAAGGAAATGTTGGTACTTGCTCAAAAATCGTCATTTCAGTTTAAGAAAGAGATAGCAACTTTTTCCAGCAATATTCAACAGCGTCTATATCCAGTTTATAGTAAGAACTGTCAAACTCCTTAAAATAGTCATCAATCGCAGACTCCACCTCTTCACTGCTGGCAAATCTTCTGGCACCGAGCCATTTTTTCAAGTCTAGAAATAGGAAATAGCCCCAGCGAGCTAAATCTGGCAAATAAGGCGCGTGGTGAAGTAATTCGAAACTTAATGCATTAGTTTTGGCGATCGCAGTAGTGGATGTGGGAACTGGAGTATTGTCTTGATGAAACTATACTTTATTTTTCGCCAAATTCGGCCTTTTTTCATAACTTCATCACCTAAGCGCTGTAATAAATTAGCACAATATTCGCCGTTGATGGTTTTTCCTTTCTGAAGATAATCAAAAAAAAAAAAAAAATAAATAAATAAATAATCCCATGCGCATCCCGGAAAGCAGACGCCATGACCTTGCCATACCAGTCCACTGCTTAGACTGTTTCTTTGTCTCAGGTGTGAAGTAGTTGACTCATGCCTCATCCATGGCTATACATCGATATAGAAATTCAGCTTTATTGCGGTGAAACATCGCCAAACACTCTACTGAAACATTTTCACGACACTGTTTTTGCTCTATTGAAAGCAAGCTCAGCATCCATCTAGCGGACAGCTTTCTCAACTTCAAATCTTCGGTCAATATACGATGTATAGCACTTTTTGAAATGCCTATCATTTCAGCTAGCTCACGTACCTTTAGCCGATGATCATCTGATACCATTTTGTGGATTTTCTTAAACGTGTCTGGCGTGGATAACTCAATTGGCCTACCACTATGGTGTTCATCTTAGCAGCTCATACGGCCTCGTTTAAAATCTGCTATCGAATATTTTACAGTCGTAAACGAAGGAGCACACTCCTCCAGAGTAGAATCTAACTTTAATATTGGTTGGACTGACACCCTTCAAATTGAAATATAGAATTACATAACGGTGACCAATTTTTTTCATAATTACAAAATCACTGAGATCGTTTACTTTTGATGGCTCAAATAAAGATAGTAAAAAACGTGGTGCTTGAAAGTTAAAGCATTTGTTTTACAAGGTTGCCACTTTTCACCAAAATAATTTTTTTCAAACCACCGACTCATCTATAAATCAGTTCGGCCAGTTTTGGAACCACTCTCGTATTTCCATAATTCAAAAAACTGGTTAATCGAAATGAAAAAAATTGATTAAACCGTTTATTCGAAAATAGAATTTTTGAAAAAACTGGCTCAGAAACCGTGTTCTGATAAAAAATCACTTTTTGTCAGTTTTGATTAATCTAGAAAATATTGAAGTACATTATACTTATCCGAGCATTGAAAATTATTTGTCAAATTATTCAGCTAATTTGCAAATTAAACGTTTCAAATGTGTTAGTCTATCTTAATATAGGGCGTCCGTCGGGAAGATATACTAATTTGCTTCGCCGTCATTTTTGTAAACATTAGCCTTGACAGTTTATATTTGGCAGTCGTGAAGTAGAAACGTGGCAAATTTATTGTGGACAAATATCCGATAAACCAACATGTTTTAATCGTTAAAACATTTTATCAAAATCAATTATCGATTACTGTGACGATGAGAAAGTTATGTCAAATTTTTGGGAAAAACAACGTGCCAACAAGACGCCCTGTGAATGTGGCGAGTAGTGAATGATTTCGAAGAAAGAGGGTCTGTAGCTAATAGGGCCAAGCATATACCACAACGTACTACAAGATCGGCTGAAAACATTACTGCTGTTCAAGAAAGTGTTCAAAATAATCCATCAACCTCAATTTGACGCCGTGCTCAGGAGCTTGTCTTCAAAGAACAACTTTGGCCACAATTTTGCACAAGAATTTGCATTTATTTACATTTAAGATTCTTCCACAAGACCATTTACGCCGCCATAGATATGCCAGTACGATGTTACAGCTCAGCCCATGACAACCCCGATATTCATAAAAAAAATCATAATGTGTGACGAGGCACATTTTCATTTGAATGGATATGTGAATAAACAGAACAGTTGGTTCTAGGCCATGGAAAACTCTCAAATTATTCAGCAGTCACCTTTGCATCCACTGAAAGTGACAGTCTGGTGTGTAATTTGGTCAGGAGGAATCATTGGACCTTATTTCTTTGAAACTGAAAACGAGGTAACGGTAACTGTCAATGGGGAGCGATATTGTGATATGATTGAAAACTTTTTAACGCCACAACTGCATGCTTTGGGCTTGATTAACATGTGGTATTAACAAGACGGTGCCACATCGCATACAGCCAGGATTACAATGGAATTACTGCGAGACCTCTTTCCACAACAAGTTATTTCAAGAAATGGTGATGTTGATTGGTCTCCACGATCGCCTAATTTGACTGTTCCGGACTTCTTTTTGTGGGAATAAAGCAAGGTTTTTGCAAACAAACCAAAAACGCTTCAACAACTCAAACAAAAAATTCGTGATGAAATTAATGAAACACCGCGTGAAATGTGTGAGAATGTAATGAAAAATGTGCTCAAAAGGGCTCGCATTTGTAGGTATAAGGCTAACAGAGGCGGACATTTATTTGATATTGTATTCCATACATAATTCCCAACATTAAATAAAATATTTATCAATATACGATCCATTCTCTTTCATTTAATCAAAAATTATAAACAAACAAAGTAGTATACCTGCCCGACGGACACCCTGTATTTCCCAAGGATGCCATTTTCTAGAAGCACATTTTATCCTCTAATACTTATATATGTATTTTAGTATTATTTTTTGATTGAGAGTGGTTCAAGTTTTTAAATTAAATACGCTTATATGTTGCGTAAAAGTTAAAAAATGGAAACATTCGCTTCATATTCGTCCAAAGTTTGCGAAAACGTAGCTTTCATATTGATGGCTTTTTTCGGACTTTTAACACATGTCTTTTAGGACAAAAATTGATAACTAAGATATTGATTTTTCATGTTCTTTTATGCACTTTCAGTGCAACATTTGTGAATTGCTGCACCCTGTTTTAACACAAGAGAAAATTTGATTTTCTCGGCCAGATCCAACGTTTTTCTTTTCGTGTCTATAAAGTTATCATACCACCCTAGTATTTGCTAACAACTTTAAATTCTTCCACATAATCTCAAGTTATTGCTACAGTGTATTGAACTCGAGGGCACTCACGCAGCTCTGCTTCGATTCGAAGCACTTGTCTTCAATGGCATTAAGTCAACATCACTCACTCGCTCAGTTTTGTTGAATATTTTAAAACCTTAAGCTTCTTAAAGTGGAAAATGCGAATGCAATTCTGCTTTTGCCCTGTATATTTGTGTATTTTTAATATCTGTACTTACTTGAATGTCTCTCGATACTATTCCGCATTGGGAATTTATGTTATTCTTTTTGTGCTTAAGTTCATCAAATTGCTAGCGCTGGTTGTTGTATCTGGTGTTGACTATACACGATGACACGATGAAATGACAACTGAAAGATAGAAATTGATGGGAAAAATATTAATAAAATTAACTTTAAGAGATTGCTAATAGAGATAATAAAGACAAGAATATGACAGGGATAAGAGAATAGAATTTTCAATGAAAAATAGTTTATTGTCCTATAGCACAAGTTTTACCATGATGCCGGATACAATTAGGGCAAAAAATACGTTTCAGTGCAATATTTTGTAAAGTTTTTTTTAACCCATTACTCTTACTTCGTTATTGAAAAGTTCAGAGCGAGTTCAGGTTTTTATAAAATATTCCATATCTTGATCGTCGTTTAGAGATCATCTTCAGGAACTTAAAATTTATGTAAACAAAACTCAAAATCACATAGAACTTCCATTGCTGTGTTCTTTTTTCTAAATTAGGATAGCAATTATAATATTAAAAATTTGATTTTTTATATGAAAGAAAAGTCAGAGCGAAATTTTTTGCCACAAAAATGATTGATAAAGTGGATATCGGCATAAATATCGGGTGGTTCGGAAAGTTCGTTCAGTGTTTAAAAGAAATTTATTTGCAAATTTGTATACAAGGAAACAATTATTGCAATCTATCGTGTAATCTCCCCCTTTTTTAATAACTTCTTCCCACCTCTCTGGGAGCTTTCAATTCCTCTCTAATGAAACTCGCTTGATTTTTTGTCTTTTGAAAAAAAGCATTCAATTCGATTTTTCATTTGCTCGTCGTTATGGAAATTCAAATCCTTCAGGTGGTTGCTCAGACTGCGAAATCGGTGATAGTCGGACGGTGCGAGGTCTGGGGAGTACGCTGAGTGAGGCAAAACTTCCCACCCAATCTCTGACAATTTCTGACGGGTCCGCAAGACCTCGGTGAGGCAGTGTGAGGTACCCACACAACGAGGTTGCTCACAAATCCGAGCTCTTTTATGACCCCATGACTCCGTTGAGATTGATTTTTTTTATTATTTTAGCTATTTTCCTAACTGTTGCATGAGGACTAACAATAATTAAATCTCTCACCTCCTCAGAAACAATTTTTTTTGGTCGTCATGATTTGGGAGCGTCCACTACGGAGAAGTTGCCCGCAGAAAATCTTTTAAAACATTTCTATCCAGCTCCTCCATTTGGTCCGTTTTCTTCATAATCAGACTTCATTCTCGGCTGGCTTCAGCAGCTGTTTTTCCTCTTCGGAAATAATACAGCATAATGCGCCTAAAACGCTCTTTTTCGATCATTTTTTTAACTTTTTAAAACTGTTTTTAAAACGTTATATTCACTTACGACTAGAATGAGAACACAAACAAACAATAGTAAACAGTTTGGAGAAGGTGTGGGAGGATGTTATGACAGTGTTTGCAGGAACTCTACGTCATGAGGAGTGACGTATGGTGAACTAACAAATTTCGAACAACGCACTTTCCGAACAACGCAATATTATTGGGCTGAACAAAAGAAACTCCCATGTCAACGTTCTGACGGTGGTGATAAGTTAAAAATGTGTAAAATTCGCTAAAGGCTTATCGCATTATGCGGCATAATTAATAATATTAATTCAATTGTAAAAGAAATAATATTGCGGCATCTGGATTTTACTCTTTGTCCATGACCATTAAAACCATAATTTAGTGCGTCTTGCTGATGCTCGAGATACTGAAATAAAACCATTGAAATAAAATGATTCATTGCTATTGCACAGTGATTGTAAAGTAATTTTCTATTGCTAAAAAAGATTAATATATATTTCAATCATTGCTTGGAATTCGTATCATTGTTCATTACATAGTAGCAATACCATTTTCTTCTCTATCGCTTACAAAAGAAGCGATATATTTTGAGGTCTACTATCAACAATTGATAGAGCTTGATGAAGCACTGAAAGAAAAAAAGGCATAAATTGGTGAATCACAAAGGCATGATTTCCACTACGACAACGCTAGACCTCACACATGTTTGCAGGCTCTTAAATAGATTAAAATTAATTGCCAAATTTAAAATTTTCCTTAAGCAAAAAAAAAAAAAAAAAAAAAAAAACAAAACAAAAACAAACAAAAAACCCAAATTACTTTCTTACCACGTTAATAATAATATTAAGCCACAGATTGCAGCTTATGCACAGGGTAGCTGACAATTAATCAAATCACTAACCACTAAGCTAACAACAGTTGCTTATGGGTCTTAAATCGTTAAATATTAACTAATACATAGCCGATTATGGTCCTGCATCAGCTTATCAACTGCTTCTGTTTTAAGATACGACTGGTCTCCCTCCTGCTCTCTTTACAATATTACCTAAATTGGCTGCAGCGTTGCCATGTATGCATCATCGACAATAAACTGCACTCCTTGATATATTTTAGGAATACGAGTATCGTGAATTGGCGAGTCGCAAAAGTTTGATTTCCACAACGACAACGCTAGACCTCGCACATGTTTACAGACTCTTAAACAGTTCGCAAAAGCCATTAGCATGACATTTATAATTATTTAAATACAAAATTTAAAATTTTCCTTACGCAAAAAAAAAAACCTAAATACTTTCTTGCCAAGTTAATATGTAGTATTATATCAAGCCACAGATTGCAGCATATGCAAAGGGTGGCTGATGAACGTTTTTTCATTGAGAAACTTAAATAATTTGTTTTAAACTTATATAAGTTGTCTTTGCTGGCTTGAAAAACGACACATCGCTAATTTAACAACAGTTACTAATTGCACTTGCTAAATATGGGACATAAGTCGTTTAAATATGCAACTAATACATATCCGATTATCGCCCTGTATCAGATACGGCTCGTCTCGCTCCTAATCTCTTTACAATGTTCCCTAAATTGGCTGCAGCGTTGCCATGTATGCATCATCGGCTATAAACTGCATTCCTTGCCATATTATAGGGTTGATATGAGCAGGACATTCAATACCTGCTTAATACAGGGTGGCACACGAATCGTTCTACAAAAACAATGTCAATGTCAATGGGTACCGTTGTTTAACGATGTTGAAGGAGATTTTTACACATAACTAGCAAGATGAAGCAACTGCACACATAGCCAGACCGTTTATGGCGGAGCTCCAACGAAAATTCCCAAACAAATTAGTATCCGGAAACTCCACTTTCCGCTGGCCCCCAAAGTCAGCTGCTCTCACTGCACCAGACATTTTTCTAAGTGGTCTAGGTCAAGCAAGAGTTGTACAAAACGAAACCAAGGATTTTGACTGAATTGAAGCAGTTCGTTAATACAATAATTGGGACGACCCTGACTTCAACCCTTCAGGCCGCAATGAATAAGTCTATTTGAATTTTGAATTTCTTATTGTAGCACAATTTGGTGTAGCACAATTTGGTCAATTGAATCGGCGTGAATTCCCTCCGATTTTGTATGAGCTAATATAATTGATTCACTTCGTACAGTCAGATTATGACTGATTGCCCCTTTTTCTTATTTTTATGGTGCCCTTGACCCCACAACGCAGTCTTTTGTTTCTTATTTTCTAGCAGAACATTCGTTTCCTTAGACGCTCTGCTGCATTTCTTAACATACAAGGGTTTCATTGAAAGATGCTTTCTACATCTTATTACGATTTCTGCGGCAGTTACTCAGGACTGTGTGATATATTACTACTGCCGCATTATTTCCTCCCGATGTAGTATCCAAATTACGAAGG
>JAHXMU010022035.1:0-21865 GCA_019455685.1 Philornis downsi
TAGCCCCGATCTCTCTCCATGCGATTATTTTCTATGGGGCTACCTCAAATCGGTAGTCTACGAGAATAATCCGACCAATTTAGAGCAGTTGAAGAGGAACATTATTCAGGAAAGTTACAAAATACCGAGAACGACTTTTCAACGAGTTTTCCAAAATTTGCGACTTCGGTTCCAAGAGTGTCAAGCAGCCGAGGGAAGCCATTTGGACAACATTATTTTTAAGTCTTACAAATTCCCATGCTTCTACTTTTTAAAAATACATACATATTTTTTTTATGTTCCGTAGTTTTTTTTTTTAATTGAATATTTAAACCGCCAACACCCTTATGGCCCACCCTGTATTTTAAATTCATATCTTGCAATGAATTACATTGAATTCCCTCATATTTCGCCAACATAATACGTTTAATGAACTTAGTTCCGGGGCATTGCCGCTCCAATTCCACAAAATTGACCAATTTACAGAAATCTTAATTTCGCCGTAGTTCTTAATTCGTAGATTGCAGTAACTGAGATTTTTCAATTGCCTTGTGTGATAACGGCTGTCAAAACAATAAAAAATTTACCAGATAACCAATTCATACAAAATATTAAAATCAGCATCAGACTTAGCTTTACGATGGACGATGATATGAATTTCCAGGCATTTCATATACAATATCAATTACGTCAACACAAAGTACGTTGGATGAAGGTACAACTAAGTCAGTTCACCTAGCTGAAATTTCTTTATTTGTTCCCATTTATGTTGTTTATGCCCCAATAGCCTGGAAACGTAAATGTGAATTAAACGATAGTGAATTGAACAGAATGATGTAAACATTAAACTGTTTATATGTGTTTTTGGCCTTCTAAACTCTTAATATGTCTTACCATACATTAGAAAAACGAAATTCGGTCTAAAGCACTCTCTGTTTATTGAACGGATCATTCATTTAAATTGCTTCATTTGCACCTATTCCATTAAATCTGTCCATTAAATCGATAATATTGAATCAGTCATCCCAACACTTCACTTTAAATTATTTCGTTTACAAAACTCACTAAGCGTGTAATCCAATAAAGCACCATTCCACTACGTGAATGTAATGAACTTAAGAATTCTAAATGTTACACTTGGTTGTGGTTCTACGACTGTGCAACGCAACACAATTCCATTTCTCAACATCGGTTTAATTGAAATCTGTGAAAAATGCAATCACACATAAAGTACTTCAATTGATTAAAGTTTATCCAGGCAAACAGTATCCGATGGATTCGTATGCCATTTGAATGGCTTTAATGAATGCATGAAAAATTGTAATTGGTATTCGGTATCGGAATCACATGCCTAACAAAGTGACACTGCTATCGAACAGATAACTTTAACAAACTCAAATAAAAATGTTAGTTTCGAAGAGCGAACACAAATACACAATACAGTGCACATAGAAGCTGATCACATTCAATCTAGCTCTTCTATAAATACTTGAACTTCATACGAACCACCAAGAATTCCTAACAGTATCGCCACCACCACCACCACCACCATTCAGGCAATCAAATAAAGAGTTTCGGTGAACTGGTCTTATTAAAACTTTATTCAAACCCATCATTTAGTTTGAAAATAAAAATTGCCTTTTTCACCACCGGAACCAACAACAGCAACGGAAAATATGAAGTGTAAACTGAGAAATGCGGAAAGGCTGCGATGGCAACCGACCAGAGTTTTATGAAGAAAATTTAAATTTTATTTGATTTCAAATCACAAACGACTGTTGCTTTTACGAGTAACGTGTACTATGACACGGATATTGTATGACGGCATGTAAGGTACGAGGGGTAATTCCATAAGTCGGAGGAGAAGGTAGATATGAGGAAAATATTGAAAAATGTGGGAAGAATTCAACATTTTTGAAAACCCGTATTTGGACTTAGACCAAATTACCCAAAAAAAAGTGATGAGTGATGTACCAACTCATCGTCGCATAAGTGGGCATGCCCAAAATCCCCTTTTCTCATATATATAATACTAGCCGACCCGGCAAACATTGCTTTGCCTTCAAATTTTATTTTTATTGGAAATGTTTCAATGTTAAACAAAATTCTGTTTAAATACCGTTAGCAGGAGCAGAAAAAATTGCTTTTTAATTTGTGGTTTGTATAGGAGGTACCATTCCCCATTGTCCAATCCCGCCCATATTTGCAACAGCACTTAAGATATGTACACCAAACCGATGTACCAAATTTTGTTCAAATACCGTAAACAGGAGCAGAAATATTGGATATTTAATTTATGGTTTGTATGGAAGGTACCACGCCCCATTGTCCAATCCCGCCCATATTTGCAGTAGCACTTAAGATATGTACACCAAACCTACGCACCAAATTTTGTTCAAATGCCGTAAGCAGGAGCAAAAATAATTGATTTTTAATTTTTTGTTCGTATGGGAGGTACCACGCCCCTTTGTCCAATTGGACCGAATTGTAAATCTAAACCATCCCGGGCACCACCCAGACGCATATACAAAAATTTATGCAAAGCGGGCCAGCCGTTTAGGAGGAGTTCACTGACAACGCCCGTACAGTAGAATCTATATATATATAAATGAATATCTGTCTGTCTTTATCATGTCACTCGCCTCGATTTCGACCTTCGGACATAGTTAAAAACCTTCTCCTGGCCGACACGAATAAGCCCTGAAAGTTTCATGAAGATCGGGTACGCCGTGTGAGAGGAGTTCTCTTACAAACTATTTTTGTACACAGACAGACAGATATTCATTTTTATATATATAGAAAATGTAGGCATCACTAATTGTTGGCACTCAAAGAAACCATTCACGGATTGAATGTTACTCGAACACTACTATTTTATTTTTTATTATTATTATTATTTTTTAACTTGGAACTACCTACTTCACCAATACATTTATTTGTACTGCTAATGCTTAACTACGCATTTCCCTGCATTACATAATAACCCAGCTGTCATAATTTTATTTATTATAAGGTGCCTCACGCATTGTCTTTTGGAATATGCTTAAATTTTTGTACACGACCAAGGCTTTATGCATATGCATATAGATTAGAATGCACTTGAAGCGATATTTTACTATTCCATAGCCGCTTATGAAGGGACATACCCAAAGAAGCATATTTTCCCCAACATGTTTTTAAGAGGGAGATAAGGAAATCCTCATGAATATGATCATAAACTTTACAATTTATGACCAACTATTCCCTCGCCCAGTTCTCTGACTCTTCTCGATCACACATCATATTTCTAGTCTCAACTTTCTGACAATTCATGTCCCAAATGCTGCTTAATGTTTATAAAAACTAATTTTTTCATACCGTTCGTATTAATACTCATCCGATATCAAACAAGCACAAATAATGCTCGTCATCATAAAAATCTATGTCGATCTAAGCAAGATCATTCATTCCTCCGTTAGCGTGTCTGAAGACAGCATGATAACGGTCACAACACGAGTTTAAAAGTTTCCAAATTTAAGATTCAGCAAAACGGGCTCAGTAAGAAAATAAACTGCACATACTGGTACTTAGTATGGTCGTCGAAGTTGAAAAATTTAAAAAGAAAATCTCATGGTTTCAAAACTGCCGGTCCGACAAGATAGCTGTTAAATGTCTGTCATCTGAAATGTTATTTATTAAATGAAAGATTTGCCATTCAAGAACATGCATCATTTAACAACCGAAAATAATTAAAACTTACTACAAAAGTGGTGATTCAAATGTAGGCTTTCAATCGAACAAAATTTTCTTTAGCGATGAAGGTCATTTATCACTCGGTGGTTACGTCTATCGTGCGACCTCTTGGAGTTGATTATGAGGAAAGCTGCAGTTAATACGACTAGTACCATTAGTCATATGTTACCCGCATATGCAGATGACAAAAACATCATTGGCGGAAAACTGCAAGATGTTACTGCAGCCTTCTCAAGCATCGGGAAGGAAGCAGCGAAAATGGGTCTGGTGGTAAACGAGGACAAAACAAAGTTATTGATTTCAACGAACAAAGAGTCTACTCGTTTGGGACGCTGTGTGAACGTTGGCAACTATAATTTTGAAGTGGTGGAAGAATTCATCTACCACGGTTCCGCTGAAAACAAAACGAATGAAGTCAGCATGGAGATGAAAAGGAGGGTATTGCTTGCCAACAGAGCAAGCGATTCAATGATAACGCCCTCTCTCGACAAACAAAAATCCGACTGTACCAGACGTTGGTTCCATCTGTCTTGTTAAATGGCGGAGAATCCTGGGTTATGACGCAAACGGATGAATCAGTATTGGCAGTTTTCGGGAAAAAAATAATATATGAACCCACCATCGTTAACGGAGAGTATCGGCTGTATGCTGTATGAGCTATATGCCGACATCGGCGTGGTCAAAAGCATTAATATACAGCGATTGTGTTGGCTGGGTCATGTTGTGCGGGTGGACCCAAATGCTCCGGCATAGAAAGTTTTCGACAACGAACTCTATGGACGGCGCAGAAGAATGCGACAAAAACTTCGTTGGAAGGACCAGGCTATTGAAATACTATCGAAATATTTTGTGTGACGAATTGGAGGAGAAGCGCGGAAGATCGAAGCGCTTGGAATTATTTTCTACGGGCGGTATGTAATAGATAAGGATGTCCATTCCAGTCGCCACCGAAGAAGGAGAAGTTTACGTCACCAATCAAAATTGTCGCATATGGAGTACCTAGAAGTGGTTATGGAAAAACCATTGCATTCAGAAAAAGTGACTCTTTGGCGCGCATTACGGTCTGGAGGCGTCATTGGGCCGTGTTATTTTCGAAACCAGCCTTAGAAGGATCCACTGCTGCAACCAATTCGGTCATTTAAACGGCATTGTATTTCGTACATAATGGCAAGATCCAAGCATTATATTGAAATAAAAGTTTCATCGAAATTATAGCTTTAGGTATGTTTTATTTAACTTTACTTGAAAACGAAAAATGGATATGCTTTGTAATATATGATCGAAGTTCGTTCGATGGCTCTATACTATAGGCTATTGGCGGATGAAATCGGTTCATTAGGGAGAGACTAGCCCAAATAAGAAATAAACTCAGCTTTGAAATAAGGGTGTAGTTTCAGTGATTTTCAAGCAGTTGTACTATTGTACTTTTGTATTCTATTGCATTATTTTACTATTCATAAATACAGAGATGTTGAGCAGATATTGTAGATGCTATGTCAGTTCAAGCATTTATTAAGGTATGGCTATAACTGTGGGCGTGGTTATTTAAAAATTGTGAACATATACGAATTTTCTCTGAAAAATGGGCTGAGGTTTATATTTAACATATGAAATAGGAGAGATTTTGACATGCCCACTTATCTGGGAATAACCTGTTCATAGGGCTATGACATGTTAGAGTCTATCATTTATTTGTTAACTGCAAGAAAGTCAGGATGGTATCTGACAGATTTGAGAAGGAAAAACATTACATAATTTTTTTTTGTAGCATGTGTCTTATTAACTGACTCAGAATTAGTACAAATTTGGCAAACGTTAGGCGGCTGATAAGCCTGGGTTAATGTATGTACACGGAATGGGTTGTCGAATCTCTTCCGGTACTTCCATTACATATTGGCCGATTTTCCTACATTCAATATTTCCTCCATAATTTGTATTTGATCACCGATAGCAATCTAGATTTTTTCTGTTGTATTAAATAGCAAAATTTAAAAAGTGGGACGCGCTATCGCGCATCTGGTACCTGGTACTTTCAAATAGGTGAGCTATTTGATCCTTTGCTGTTTGAACTCATCTACTAGAATTTGGAAGACGCTAAGCATTTGTTGTAGTTAACTCTGGGATAGGAAGCGGACTACTTTGTCATTCATTTCTCATATTTCCCAATAAAATTGTGCGATTGAGCAAAATTCAATACTTCCTCTGCAATTTCTTATTGGCAGCTGACAGTAACATAGATTTTTCTATAATTTGAAAAAATCCAATGGAGGGAGGACCACGCCGTTTCTGGTATTTTATATAGCAAATGCCCATTATAACTATATGTTTCATTCAATTGCACTAAATTCACTTTGAATTAAAGTATGTAAAACAACCAGTAGATATAGTTCTGAGAAAAGTAAGATGTTGGTTCAATAACTCCTCTTTAGTTTCTAAGCAAATTGAGTTAAAATTTATATTCTTTTGACATGTCTTAATTCTAAGCAATACTTTGTGAGATCAGAATGACTGATCACACTCCTTTAAGATGCCCGCATACTTTCTTTTATCAATGCAAAGGTAGTTGGTTAAGAATGCGTTAAAGTTCATCGTCTGACTGAAATTTCTGTATTGTTTTTAGTGTTTTTCAATTAATACAATCTCACTTACGGTAGTCCAACGTCTATCAACTAATGAATAACAGGTACAGTTGGGGTCATGTGGGCAAAGATATTAATTTTTAGTTTTAAGCCAAAGTCAATTAATTCCATACTGATCCGATCTTAATGATATTTAGCTGTGAAAGGTAAACTATTCTATATGCAAAATAGTATAAATATCAAAAGATTATTTTGCATTATTAAATGTCATAGCTATCTTTTCTAATTATTGGAAATCGCGAGAAATTTAAAACTTTTATGAATATTTCAAAAACAACAATAAAAACAAAATAAATACTATATCGATATCCCAAGCCGAAGCACAATGCCTTACCACGAAATTTCTACGTTGAATTGGTTTGGTTTTTCCGATTGAAAAAGTAGACGACACAGTTTTTGTTCTTGCCATTTTTTTACCCTTTCCACTTCAAAGGTTTAAAATTACAAAATTTTCTTTCTTACTACACCAGCATTCTTTTTTAAATAGTGAAACTGGTAAAGGGTGTCCCAACAAGAACGCAAGATTTAAATTTTAAATAGAACACAGATATTAAAAAAAAATATCGTGAAACGTTTATTATATCGTAAAGCAGACAGAATGAGGTTGTGTATGGAACAACACATCGGGCAGTTGCCGCCGCGGCTTTGCTAGCATACACCCGATCGTTTAATGAAATTCTAAATGACCGTTTTGCACAAATGCTGCAGTATTTCGTTAATGCAGCGTCCAATTTCCTCTTTTAAGACTTAAGTCGTCATCGGCTTATTCGCGTAAACCATCGACTTCAAACAACCCCAAAGAAAAAAGTTTAATGATGTTAAATCGCACGTTCTAGGCGGCCAATTCTGGTCTCCAAAACGCGAAATAACACGAGCGGGAAATGACTGATGCAGCAATTGAATTGTTTCTCTGGCTGTATGACATGTGGTGCCGTCTTGTTGAAACCACATGCCCTTCACATTCATTTCTTCTATTCTAGGTACGAAAAAAAACTGGTTGTCATTTCACGATACCGAACGCCATTGACTGCTTGCGCTTGACACGCCTCATTTTCTAAAAAAAGGTTCAGTGATTCCTCCAGCCCAAAATCCACACCACACAATGACACGTTGAGGATGCATTTGCTTCTCATGAATCACTCGAGGATTTTCCTCACCCCAAATGCGACAATTCTGCCTATTGACGAAGCCATCAAGATGGAAATGGGCCTCGTCACTGAAGATGATTTTATCGGCAAAATCAGCATTCTCATGTTGTCTCTCCAATACCCAATTAACGAACTCCCTTCGCTGTCCACGGTCAGCTGGCGACATCATCACGTACAGCTGTGACATTTTCGGTCGATCGACTTGGTCGAAGGCGCGTTGTTGTCTTTACATCCCTAACAGACCCAGTTTTGGCAAATTTATCCATTAATCTCTTTACAGTTGATTCTTTTGGAGCATTATTGTGACCCTAAATTGATCGGAATTTATGAACTGTAGCAGCAAAGCTTTCACCATTTTGGTAAAACAATTTCACAATGAGAATACGTTGTTCATTCGTGTAGCGCTCCATTTTTACTAACCTCGTACCTTCTACTAGCAAACAATAACAATTGTTCAAATGTCAAACAATAACATTTCGAATGGCGCCAAAATTTGGACAGCTTTTGGTTTTGGACAGCTTTTAGAGTTTCTGTAAAATTTGGAAAAATGAACTTAACACATTTTCCAGCTGGCCTTTTCACTCTCGGAAAACTGAAAATTACTATAATTCAAAGGTGGTTGCTGTTCTTGAACAGGCATATTTTTTCCGATTCCGTTCTTGTGCCACCCAAAATTTCTAAAGTAATGTTAAACAAAACACATACAAAGCTATGATTTCGATGAAACTTTTCCTTCTTTACAGTGCTTGGACCTTGCCATTATGAAATATTGTAAAATTAAGATAGTTTCCGCCCACTTCTTTGCGCATTTCGGGCGGTACATTCGGAGATTATCCGCGTAAACACGGTATTTGACGCAGCCCTACCAAAAAGGCTAACAGCGTCAAATCGCATGATCTTGGTGGCCAATTGACGTCGCTAAAGTTTTAAATTACGCTTTCTGGAAACATGTTATGCAGTAAAGCTAAAATCGGTTGTGTTGAATCACGTCTGAATCAACACTTTTTTAGCAAGTTTTAATTATTTCTACGCGTTCTTTGGTTGTTAAACGGTCCATATTTGTAAATATCAAACCTTTCACGAAATTAACAACACTTCAGATGGCAGATACATAAAAGCTGACTGCCTTGCCAGACCGGAGATTTTGATACCAATACACGGATAGCAATATACCAGAGTTTCGAGAACAAAAAATTTGGTGAGGCGAATCGAAAGAGAATCGTAAAAGGCCGAACGACAGGGAATTAATTTCTGTGATCCGCATATTGTTTATGAAAGACTCGCTTAAGCAGCCGTCTGGATTTTAGTCGTTGTAAAGGCAGTTGAATTATAACAGATCAATTTTGATAATTTTCGACACCACAAATCGACTGCTGGATAAGGAGGCTGTTACACTATTACTGAGCTCATCTGAATTAATTAATCCAACTCCTAAAGAATATTATTAAACTTATATAATATTTATTCTAACCTAACAAAACTATTCTAACATCTGTATGTATACAGCGCCGCTCACTTGAATAGCACCCCCTTTAAATATTTTTCTAAGCTCGATTTTTTCGAAACTAATAATTATAACGAATTGATCGTGCTTTTATAAATCATATTTCACGTGTTTGCTGTAATTCTATAACATAAATTTTCTTTCATTTTAATGAATTAAGTACTAAAACTTTAAACACAAAAAAAGTCAGGAATTCAATTTCAATTTTTGGTTCATTTGAATAGACCCCCCTTACAAAAATTAGATTATATACGAAAACATCAATTATAAATTAAAGGTGTTATTGTTTTCTTATATCTAATTTAAAAATAATTATTTTAAATAAAATTTAGTAGTGGTTGCTTCCGCCCTGGAATACATTCATATATTATGTTCGGTAAAGAATCATACAGTTTTTTGATTAGGTCCAGCGAAATACATGACCAGGCCTGTTTAATTCTATTAATGAGTTTACTTTTGCTTGAATATTGTTTGCTTGATTCGTACACCTGGCATACTAGACATCCCCAGGCATTTGCAATAATGTTTAAGTCTGGAGAGTAAGACGGCCAGTTCATAACCTCCACATTTTGGCTTTCAATACATGATTTGACGACTCTTGCTGTGTTGATTGGCGCGTTGTCATGCTGAAATTTCCATTCCAAGTCTCCGAAAACATTTTTAGCTTCAGGAAAAGCTTTTTCCATCACGGCTTTGTATGAAGTCGCTTTCATTTTTGCAGAGAGAAACTGGAGCTCTATTGTGCCATAATAAGATAACTACCACCATACATACCATACATACTACATACCATAACTCCACCTTCCCGGCTGTGTAATCGATTGAGTAGGTGGTCCATCATTATTTCGTCGGAAAATATAATTCTATTCCACTGTCTACTCCACTTCACGACAAAAATGAAGGCAAAATTCCCTGCGGAGGTTGTCTGGCGGTGGGTTTTTTTAAGCCTCAAGCGTTGCAATTGTGTTGCTTTGAAAATACCGTTGATACACTTGTACTTACGTCAGCTTTTTCCTTGATTTTGGCAGCAAAGTCGTGTGTAATTTGAGGCCCTCTTGTCAGCGGCTGTAACGACAGCACTTGCTTTTCGACCTTTCATATTATTTCCATAGCCTTCGGTGTCACGTAAATATGTCGACATAACTTTGTGACTTCTTTAATTTTTTTCTGTCTATTTGATTAATAAAAAGTCCACACTCCTTAGGTTTTAATTTTGGATATTTCCTCGACACTCAAAGATTTAATTCGGTCCATTTTACTTAAAATTGTATGTTTTATATTTAATTATACACAATTATTGTAATCCGATGTGATTTATGATGATCTGCAAAAGACTTTCACACTTAAACTGATTACCACGTGAGGGGTGCTATTTAAAATGTACCAAAAAAGAAGAACACATTTTTCATCCACTTAAAAAAAGGGCGAATTTAAATGATGGGACACTTCCATGGCTTGAAAATTTTTTTAGGTTATGTATGGAAGTAGGAGAAACAAATAAGTAAAAACTGAGCCGCTATATGAAGTGTATTTTAAATAGTATTCATTATTGTTAAATGATTAGGGGGGCGCTACTCAAGTGAGCGGCAGTATTCTCGTATGCTGCACTTATTCTAATTGCCCTCATTATACACTAAACTATATTGTATTTTAACTCCCAGTTAGTTACTCAAATCAGCAACATTTGTAGCTTAGTGAAATTTTAGCAATTTCAGATCAGTGCCATCTCTTTCGGGTCTTTGAGCAGTCAACACAAAAACTTGCTAAGTATTTTTGTTAATATTATTGTAATATTGAAATAAAAAGGTCCTGTTCTTATCAATATTATACAAAGATTTTGTTCTACAGAGGAAAGTATACCTTATTCATAAACAGGGGCATAACAAAAATATACTTCTCCCTTTCATAATATTTTGACATATCTCAGTTTCTGTTCCAACATTGTACATCGTAACTGTTAATGTTGCTCCATAAAAATTGTTTTTTTTATGCGGACGTGTCACCGCTCTGATATTATAGAAAGAAATTCGTCTGAACAGACAGCAGCCGGCGCAACACCTTTCTCATAACATTCATTGCAACGGCCAAAGTAAAAAATTTTTAAGAGTAGGTCACCACCTTCAATCAGGAAAATATCGTATATTATATTAGGTTAAAAGTTGGGAAAAAGAGCGTGGTCGCGCCAACACAATTTAATATTGTGAAAGGCCGTATCTCATGAACTATTGGACATATAAAGATGCGATTTGGTATACATGCTCCTGACATAGAAAGAATTATATCTGAAGTAAAAGTGGGCAGTGCTACACCCAGTGCATGCATGAAGCCGGCTAATAGTTAATAACTTTTAAAAATATCAGACAATTCTGAAAAATGGTTACATTAGCAAAGGGTTTAGATTTAGCCCCTAAATTACAGTTGTTACAAAATAAGTTGTAAACTTAATATGCCTCTCATCCTATAGAGACGGGTAAATAAGGTTGTGTCGTTATCGAGCACTGTTCGACGCTTTCATTAGATGTGTCCCTGATATAAATATCAAAATTAATTTTGTCAAATTTCATACGTTTTTTCCAATGCTTTTGATTTGATGTGATGGAAATGCATTTCTGTATTACAATTTCTTTTTTTTTTGGAAAAACAAATTTTTCCGACGCCATTTTACCACTTTCTGTTAGCGCTGGCAACTTTGCTCACTGTTAGCTCAACTTACCTTCCTCCTTTTGTTGAATTTAGTACCAGTTTCAACTAAAAAGACAACAAACACGTTCACAAATTTAGGCAGGTATTTGTAGTTTAATTTCATTTCTTCTTCTGTTCATGTTCTTTGTCACGCTGAAGACGAAGACAACAAAAAAAAACAATTGATAAAAAGTGTTTATATGTTTTCTTCAAATAAAAAAAAGTTGTGAAGGAGAATCGCACGAACAAACGCTCATACTCGCAAATGTTCACATGTACAAACAAAGAAAGACGGCAATTCCAATTCAATTGTAAATTTTATTTTGTATTCATAGTATTAAGTTGCTACCATCTTCCAGAATCAGGCGAGTGTTACATCACTTCAATTGCCATTCGCGGAGCAAAGGAGTTATGTGCGTCCCATGTTCCGGGAGCTGGTAAGCTGTTGTAGCTAGTAACACAAATGCTAAACTTGCAATAAACTAAGTTGCTGGATGGGTGAGAGAGCATATCGACATGAGACATGTACAGTGACATGGAAAAGATTACCTTTGGATTGAATAATTTTGGTGAATATGTATAATTGTACACATCATAAGGAGGCTAACACAGCGTAAACCAAGTAATAGGCCAAGTCATATACATTTCAGTTTCCTGTTTATTTATATTTTCTCATTTATTTGAAGAACACTTTAATTGAACCGACCGCAACCGGCTGTCGTCAACCGGGGGTTCAATCCCACACACAGCCAACTATCATTATTTGAGCGGCGATCACCTCAATGTAACCGACGAGCACTTCCAGTAGTCGAGTAATCGATGAGTCTGGTGAATGCTTCTCAAACTGTCACGTTCAAAATCGTCGATAAATTGTAATCCCAGTTAAGTGAGTTCAAAAAACAGTGAAACTATCATTATTCGAGCGGCGATCACCTCAGTGTATCCGACGAGCACTTCCAGTAGTCGAGTAATCGACGAGCCTGGTTAATGCTTCTCAAACTGTCATATTCAGAATCGTCGATAAATTGTAATCCCAGTTAAGTGAGTTCAAAAAAATGTAATGCGTTTAACCTCACTGAATGTGAGAAGCTCTCCCCTATTTTATTCGTGGGATGCTAGGGAATTTGTTTTAACTATAATTCAACGGTTCAAAGCTTTAATTTATTTAATGAACTCTTTAATTGAAATGGTGTTGTTTGTCATATACTCGTACATAGGTTTATCCATTATCTTTTTCCAAGTAAAGTTAAGCAAAACACACATAAAGCTACGATTTCCATGAAACTTTTATTTCATTATAATGCTAGGATCTTCCCATCATTTACGAAATACAATGTCATTTAAATGACCGCCTCAGAATTGGCTGCAGCAGTGAATCCTTGAAACCATAACGCGCTCCAAACAGTCACCTTTTTCGGATGCAATGGCTTTTTCAATCACTTCTGGATTCTCCGAGCTACATACGAGTATGCGACAATTTTGATTGCTAGTGTAACTATTGAATGAGAAGTGCTTCATCGCTCAAAAAAATTTTATTCAATTGAAAGTCCACGTTTGACTCGCCACTTTTGTACTAAGTTTTAACTAGTTTTACGCGTTCTTCGGTTGTTAAACGATTCATATTCGTAAACAGTAAACCTGTCACTAATAAATAACACTTCAGATAACAGATATTTAACAGCTAAATGGATAACGCTAGATAGGTAACATATGGAAATGGAATGAGAGACGGATGAAATAAGAGATTAAGCAAATTTTTCAAAAGTTTAAGCAATGGAGCAAATAAAGAAAAGAAAAAGCAGTTAATTTGAATGTAACATGACATTATTAGAACCAGCAAACATCGTGTTATTCATAAAGATTCTTCAACTGGCTTCGTAGTAGCATATCCGGTGAAACTAATTATATAAGACCTCGTATATAGACTGTTTGTGAAGTGTGACGTGATGTGCCATCTTGGTATATTTAAAGACAAATTTCAGTCCACAAAATGCCCGTAGTCAGAGTTTTATAGCGTTCATAGTTAAGTAAAATGAGATTGGCAGTACTTTAAAGCGGTCACAACGCTTGTATATGTAATGTACACGAAGAGATACAATTTTTTTTATACATTCTAAGGTATCCTAGAACTTGAGTAGAGGTAGGACTCCGGGAGCCTTTGCGATGCTAGCAACAGTCGGGTGGGGGGGTTCGTGTCCTTCTCCAGCCAAGCCATTTTTCCATTACAAAAAATTATTATTATAGACTCCCTATTTTTTTAATTATAATTTGCTTAAGATGTGCAATATTCAAAAAAAAAATCCTTGGTGTAAACTAATAGATACTCATTCATCTTTCATAGAAAGTACTCTCTCAGATGTCCTTGAGAGATATTGCCCCAAAACCCTCGCCTTCCATTATCCTTATGGCATAATTGGTCTTTTATAAGGATCCCGCTAGACCTCACTCTTTACCTTAGGCTCTCATTCCTTTAACGTAAGAAAACATCCGAAAATTTCTTAGCAATTCATATTTAACAATTTATTCAATTAACGAGAAAAAAAAACGGAAAAATAATATAATACAATATGAACATTAATATATTATGCAAATGTGAAAAATTTGTTCTATAGAACATTAAAAAAATTTCGTTCATTAAACAAAACAAAAATTTTTACATACTTTTCATAGTAATCTTGGCATCACTGCGTTTAAGACAAATGTATCTTTTTTTTCTTTTCTTTTATATTTTTTTTTTTTTTACACCTGCTCTTAATGGGTTAATATTTCAGAAATGGATACGTAAGAAATGGCAAAAACTAAATTCATCTAAACAAAACAAAATCATCAAAACACTCCAAGAGAATAATCCCAGAGAAATAAATACGGAGCATTGGGATTATCACAACAACAGTTACATTATGTGGGTTCCAATTAAAAGAAGAGAATATTCAGAGAGCGCTATTGAAATGATAATGTGGAAAGAAAAGTGCCAATCTACACTTTGTAACAAAGAGTAATCAACGTAATATGGCAAAAATGTGATAACTTTCTGATTTGTTCTATTTTATTAATTTGCGTCCTTAGAGAATATCAGTGCAAGAGTGCTAGTTTACTTCTAACTACATGTGTTCACTTTGGTTCGATCGAACTTACCACCATACTCCACTCATGTTGATCCGCACGATCTGGATACTGGTCACTGCTAAAGAAGAGTAGTTAGAAATAATCAAATTCTTGCAACCATTTCATTTGTGTTCATGATTTTGGTATCATGCAACAAATGCAATGTATCTGTGATATATTTGGTTGTGATTTAGTTTAGCATGTTATGTTTTGATGTAGAGATGTAATTAGGCAAGTTTAGATAAAGTTATATATAGTTGTAAGATTTTAATTCACTATTTTATAGGAAATAATTTACTTGTTTTTTAGAAATAGTTTAGATTATTATTTAATAGACTTTACACATAAACAATTTTGTTAGATAAGAAACATTTTGGGTAGATTTTTTAATTGTTGAATGTGCTTTCTCTTTCTTTTTTTTATTATAGACATAACATGATAAATGCAATCTTATTTGGGCTCAGCACAAACATATATTTTGACCATATTCATCCAATGTAATCGTTGGTAAAGTGTTGTTTTTCGTCAGAATCACTTTCCGGTGCTGACAGTTTCGACAATTCTGCTATCCTAGCCGGGGGATCGATGTATCAGCCTGAATGTCGTGAACTTATTAATGATTCGCAAATTCAGTTTAGCGATCAGTTGAGAAAATCATGGAATTAGCCACCAGATGTTGCGTGGGCTAAATAAAGTACGTTTTTACCAATTCCCGTCTCCGAGTCTCGATGGAAGTATTTCTGTGTTCCGGGAGGCAACTTTGGAAGCACTTAATGTGACTGCAACCTTCTATATGCCTTCTCCAATGGACATTTCCGTCTAATCCTTCACAGGACCACCAGAATTCGGATGATGTGACATAAATTGCTTGAAGAATGTTCGGAACCTTAACATGCGGGTTCAAATGATTGCGGATGGTTCAGAAATTTAACAATTTTGCAATTTCAATCTGTTCACTTCAAAGGTTCTCGAAAAAAGGGAACAATCTGAAGTTAGTTGTACAACATTTTAGGTTTTGTTGCAGCTATGCTGAAACATCTGACTTCAAAATGTCAATCTTGCCATAATGCAGGCATTGCCAGTAAGTGGCAAGGAGGACTAAACCAGGTTGTACAATAAATCGTACGACAGAATTTTTCAAATTTCTTTCACCTACAATATTCTCAATACTGGTGAACTTTAATGTAACTTTAAAGCAAACGGAATGTAATTCATTTAGTTTAAGATATTTTACATGATCTTAGTAAAATATGTACAATATCCAAGACTTCAACCATGTATAAGAGATATACAGCTCTCATTGAGATCCACTAGAACAGTTACCAAATCCATATATCTCGGTGATCAGCTGGATCTAATATCATATGATCATATGAAAACAAATTGGAATTAAAAGCAAAAGAGAAAAGTGAACTAAAATTGTGATTGTCACCAAACAAAAAATTTAAAATAAAGTGAAAAGATTAATTTGTGCTGTCATGGAAAAAAAATCGTCCACTACACGCTGTCAGTCTTTGTATAGGTATATGCGCTTGCGTGACATTTTTTTTTTTGGCAATAACTCCCTTGAAAGAAAATATTTGTCAAAATTACATATGACTCAAAATAACACCTGGACCATATTACAAACATTCAAAAAGAAGATCCAAGCAAAGGAAAAGTTTGAAGTGAAAAACAAATCCAACCAGCACATTAAATACACTAGCCAACAAGGTTTTGGACTGAGGCAACCAAATATCTTTCCTAGTGTACATATAGTTTGCTGGGCTGCGTTCGAATCTTTAATTGGTTTTTCTCTATCACGTCAGGTTTTCGAGATACAAAAAATTGATTTTATTCGTTTTTGACATGGAAAATCATTTGTTTATTTAAAAATCAATGAACTTTCAAAAGTAATTGGTGTTATTAGAACGTCGTTAGTATTTTGTTGATTCGATTTCATGTATTAGAGTACAGCAATAGTCTTCCAGCATGTTTTTGTCCCAAAATCCTTGATAATTTCTTTCAATTTTCATTAAATCTTGGTGCGCACGCTCCCTTCGTTCATCACTCACCTAGTTTTTGTGGAAAAAATATAAATGCGTATGAAGAAAATGCATTTTGAGTGACATTCGTGCACCTAATTCATGATATTTTTCAATGATTCAGCTACAGTTTGTCTGTAGTTTTCACTCTTATTGTTTACAAGAAATATGTTCACGATGCTCTTGAAAGATGTTAAGGCTTTGTATTGTTTCTCCAATAAACATTGTGAAAAATCGTTATCATTCAATGGCTTCCTGATCTGAGGGCCAACAAATAAGCCCTCTTCGATTTTAGCATATGAAATTTTAGGAAAAACCGCCAACAAATACTTAAATGCTGCACCATCTTTGTCCACAGCCATGGCAAAGTTCTTAAAAAGGCCAAATTTTATGTGCAGCGGCGGAAGATGATCATCATTTGCATCAATTAATGGTTTATTTTACTGGTGAATACTCTGTTCTTTTTGATCACTCTGTTCTGACGTAATGATTACATTTAAAGCGACTAACTCATAGACAAAAAAACCTCCTTGCATACCAGTCAACAAACCGATGACCTCAAACAGATTAATTTACAGTTATTTACGATGGCTTATACTATATATACAAATAAATTTAAATCACACACTTCAAGGTCACCACTGATCTTCCTTTTATTATCCTTGTATTTGAGCAGTGTCAAAATTTCAGTCACTTATTCGTAATTTTCCTTTGAATTATCGGTATTTATTTAGAGCCATCAGTAAATAATCTCCATTCAGTTTTGTCATATGGCTGGTTCGTTTTTTGAAATAAACCACCAACATCAGTACTGTATAGAATAGAGTATTTGTTTTCAAAATATGCAGCCATTTCAAAGCTTTCATCTCTGTAGACTGTTATTTTTGTCCCAACTGAAAGATATTTTCACTGCTGCATTCGTCAAGCTGGTACTTCTGCGTCTTAAATCCGGAATTGGATCATTCAGCTCAGCTAGAGTCACTAAATGGCGTTCATCATCAGCCTGATACAAACTACTACTGCTGGTAAAAGATGTTTCGGGCTCACTGCTCTTAGCACTGGGAAAGTCTGGTAATGGATCATTTGGTGAACGTTGAACTGGTCTTGAAACCGATGGGACATTCGCGTAAGCAATATTTTTCCGATTTTTCATATTGAATCCAGCACTAGCTATAAGTTTAGGTTTTGCAGATAATTTTTAATGGTATTGAATTTGCTAATAACTCGTAATATTTTAAAGTAGTTTACTCAATAAAACCCGGGAATAAAATTGTGTAATTTTTTTCGTTATCTGTGATCGGTGCCATATCTCCAACTGCTTGCCACAATCTAACTACCCGTAACCACTCATTCCGCTTATCTTGTATATACTTATCTACAATATTTACTTATTTAAATGGTAGCAAGAATACCCATTTTCATGAATTATACCCAGCACATGGGAAAGAATTTAAAATATTTTTCGCATCACCCATCGAATCCTTATCGATGTTCTCCTTCAGCTATGATAGGTCAATTTATTTTTCATTCGTTTTTTGCCATTAAAAACCTTTTTAACCCGTAAGTAGCTTCTGTTCGCAATCAGTGTTCTGGGGGAGCATTATAGATGATATAATTCCATACGACAAAGTTATAGTCATCGACGTCTACGCCGCATCTCACGCTATGAGACTCATTGATTGTCCAAAAAAACATCTCGGTTCTGTACCCATTTACTGTCAAATCCACTTTCGCCTCTTAGTGCATGAGAAGGCTACAGTAACATCTCGCAGTTTTCGACCAGTGATTTCTATATTATTATTGTGCTTAAGTAACATATCTGTTTTAGTAATGGTAGTTTTGGTAGTGTTTACTGCTAACTTTCTTGATAATCATTTTCTACAGGACGTTGAAAAGGTAGCGTGGAAATCTCATGACGTCTGCATCCTCATTTGGCGTTAAATATCTTACTAAAACTCTAAGCTAGTCTTCATAAAAGACTTCATGCCAACCTCCATCACCCCACAAAAACATATAAAATTCTCAAGAAAATCAAACTCGGTCATGGCTTTATAAAATTTTTCCAGCATTGGATTACCCAAATCAGCTTCATAACGAATGAAAGAGCGGTATGTGTCATTCTACTTCTGTTGTGTCTTTTACAAGATTTTTTGCAATATGAAAATTAGTTCAAATGCACATTTACAAAGTTTATTCCCTCAATGTAAAGTTCCAATCAGATCAAACGGAATAGCCTTTAGTTTTCCACATATCACACTCCATGGAGTGTTGTGGGCGCTATCTAAAAGTTTAACACCGCAAACTTTGGATTACCTTTTGTGCAAAGAAGACATAATATATATTTAGAAGCAGATCATCGTGCACAAATCTCGGAACCAAGTCTTGTTTAAGATCTAATAGAAGATATTTGTAAGCTCATCAACGTGGCTTCTAAATGTACTGCCTTTCGCAGCTCGCAGTATACAAAAATCTCACTTCACCCCTATCCCTACACTTTTTTGTATTCCAACTGTCCCAGTCTTCCTCAGCTTTTTGCCTTGCTTAAAAAGGTGATCTGGTCTGACTCGTACCTTCATCGTACTACATTTTTCTCACATTACAGTATGATTTACAATTTCGAAGTAGCTTTACCATGTATGCAGCATCCTTAGCCCTCTAACAGGCTATAGTTGAAGTTGGTGGCTACCATACAGACCCGTACGAACGCTCATGATGCTTTTATGTTTTCCCTTACTGTGTGGTAAATCTGACATCTGATGTTATGATCAGAAAATGGGCAAGTTTCCGTCACATCAGTCACATCCGTTGTTTTGGGTGTTGCTATGTAGACTGAGCTTTTCGACTGTTGGTCTAAGACATTTGCCTTACTATTTTGGCATTACAATGTCCCAGAACAAATTCATGAAATCTATCTATGATTTCCTCGTCTTTGTTTTTTTCCACTGGCCTGCGATCAAAAATATTTTGCCTTCATACGGATTGTGGCTAAGCGATTATTGTAGATCTAAATGGGGACTGAAGCTATCTAAATCTTTTGCCCTCAACAAACACACATGCAGATGTTTGCTTTTCTGTATAGCAGCTGCAGAAGGGACCACAATTTTTGAGCCCAGAGAATTCCAGTTCCATCCATTTCCTGGATGGCTGCTATGTTTGCTTTCTTTGTCTCTGTTTTCTTTGATTATTTTTATATATGATGAATATAAATGAACGAATATATATGATTTTTACATTTGACGACTTATTTCCGCATCCAATCCTAAAGTGGCATGGATGTTGGGTTTCGGTTTTAGATATTACCAAATTACCTGAGACGCGTCGGTTTTTCACGCCATTTAGCTGTCACCAGATGGATTTCCGATCACCATAATGTGGGTATTTCCCGAAAAGTATAAGCAGCTAAAAATTGCTGGCTATGTTCAAATGAATGATAATCAGAGAGATCCAATCCATACCTGGTACTACCCATAAGCATCCTAGTGCGGGTTTTTTGAGGATTTTGGCTCTCTGTGCGCAGTATATTGCTACTGTATATCAGGAAAGGGGGGTTTAGAGGCATTATAAAATAGTAAATTATAAAGATTTTTGAGCATCTTGTGGTTTGGCTTCTTAGGAGCACCCCGGCTAAGCAATTTCTTTGTTCTGCGTGGAGGTCCATGTGCGCCTTATTGATATTAGTTGTGTCAAGCGTCTCGATAAAAGAGATACTGTATCCAAAAACTGTGATCTAAGTTACGGAAGTATGTGGAATCTTAATACGTTTTGCTAAGTTGGCAGCACAAAGTCAGGCATCTGTGCAAAATTTCACATCATAAATTTCATTATTCTTCGAGCTACGCTTGTTTTTATAGGACGAAGAAATAATTTTGACGGCTTTGGCAATGTGTGATTTTACTAATCAAACAGATACCATTAAAAGTTGTTTACGAAATGGAATTTCTGCAGCGGAAACGTTTAGAATTTGACAGAATACCTTCACCGAATCGACTTTGTCGGAAAGAAACCTTTATAAGTGACGCATCAATCTATAGCGATGAAAGTCACCTCCAATAAATACGAGGTTTGGTGCTCAAAAGCCGTTGATTAACAATTATGAATCTTGCTGAAGATAACGGCGTTGCCAACGGATTAGCCAACTCAATTTTAAAAGATATTTTGAGTCTCAGTCGCGCCATATCTCGATTCGTATTAAAAACACTTAATGATTGCAATTTTAAAAGATATTTTGGGTCTCAGTCGCGCCATATCTCGATTCGTATTAAAAACACTTAATGATTGCATCTCACCATGGAGTGGATCTTATGAGTTCTTCGTCAAGAGTGCAAGAAATATCTATCCATGAGTGTATTCGCCAGAATTAGTACTGGACTTCTGGGTATTAATTAAATTTCAAATGCCTCTTCATGGGCGTCGTTTTGACTCAACTGGAGGATTCAACGTGAACCGCAATGCGCTCCAAATGCAATAACAAAAAGTTATGACATGCTTCGGCCATTATTAAAAACGCTGTATTTATCCGAAAGCAGTAATTTGAATGCGGTGAAATAGACTTTTTTGAAATTAAAATTGTTTTACCTTGTATATAATGCATTTTTGTTTATTTTGGCAACGATCTAGAACATAAAATTCATGATGGAATTTTTAAATCCAGTCTATTCGAAGTTTATATTGATGGCAATGTTTTGATTTATATAAATCATATTTAATACAAATGATAATTAAGTCAAAAACAGGATTTTGTATTTTGTGTAAGTCAAAGATTTCTCAGAATTTGATTTTCTGTGATTTTTTTGTGTTTTTGGATTTTGGTCAGTTTTCCGCCCTGAGCATTTTTAAACGTTTTTATGTTTTTCTGAAAATATCATGCCCAAAACGCTTATAAGGTCAACCTAATAAAATTATATGCAACTGTAGTGTTGGAGTATACTGTCTCAAAATCCAATCTCCCCGTCCTAATGTCATCAATTTACCAGGGTTCTTTATCTAGATTTAAAACGTTAAAAAGAACACTGTGCGACGGACGGATAGAGAACAGAAGCATTTTGCAAAGTT
>JAHXMU010022036.1:0-11933 GCA_019455685.1 Philornis downsi
TTGATTTTTTTTTAAAAAACATGGGTCCGTCGAATATGGGCAACCCATGTGATAATAAAGAAATCGTCGAGCTTGACAAAAAAATGAGGTACTATACATGACAACCACTGCACTTAATTTTTTTTTTTTGTTTTTTTTTTTTTTTAAGTTGGATAATATGAAAAATAATAAACTCAAACCAAATACATTAGGAATATCATTGTATCTTATTTCTAACATTCATTTGTTTCATATTTGGGGAAAGTGGAGCTAAAAATGTTGTACTTGATATGACAACTTTACTTAATTTCAGTTAAAATATAATCAAATGTAGAAAACCGTTAACACAATAAGCATATATTGTTGGTTAGTTTTGGTTCGTCTGTACCTTGCTTTGTTCCTTATAACACCCATTTATAAAATATGACAACTAATGTTAAGCAAATTTTCTTTATTCAATAACAATAATGTATTTGATTTTAAGTATGAAATCAACTCAATCGAAGTTACCAGAGTAGTGGATTCCGAAATGTTATCTGCTCATACTCAATTCTAGTTCGTTTCAATTTAGTACGTAATTTTGCAGCATTGGTCGGTCGTGCCGTGAAGCTTAGTATAGGCGACTATCGTCCGCATGATCCTGATCTTTACTCCTGATACAGCCAATGAAAAATTTTCTTCTTTAAACTGTAAGTCCCGTTAAGTGAGCATAAAAATAGAATGTGCGTAAGCTCGCAGTTTGTGAGAAGCGCTTCCATATCTCACTGATGGAATGCAATGGAATTTGTTTGATTTTGCAACAATTAACTTAAAATTTTTACAAATTTACCCCGTTTGATGGGTAGTACTAAAAACGGTGAACTACCACTTTCAGTTTCAAATTATTTACTTATTTCAAAACAAAAAGCAAACTCATTTTCGGTAAGAATCTACTGTGCGCCATATGGAGATCAATTTTATTCAATTTGAGTTAATTTTAACCCAAAATTAATTATTGTCTTCAGTAGGGTTTCCCTGTATTACAAGATTTCTGTGAAAGTAATATCAGATAATATCAAAAGTTATAGAATTATGTACATACCATCGTAATAAGTCATTATATCTGGAACTGTTTTACTACAACTGCCATTTGATTATGTCAACATAAACACATTATTCTGATCTCAACATAAACATTAAATTACGATCAACGTCTCAAAGAGTTCTTAGACAGTATAGGTTCGATTGATTTATTTACAATGAATAGAACAATGAACGCTCCTTTTGAGCCAAATTGAATTCCTAGTCTAATGAATTTATATTTAATTTGTGACAAGAAGCTATAAGTCTATTAATATGAGTCATTTGTTATATGGTCTCTAAAATTTCAATGTCAATTTAGTAAAATTGTATTACCTTACAAGTACAGCATTTAATATATATATTTAATCACTGTATTACTGCATTGATTATTGCCAAAATGTAGCAAATTACAAATGTTATTCCCATTGCAAAAAAATCGGCAACGAATTCTAGTCATATTCTGAGGATGATGTGTACAAATCCGTAATATTAAAATTTTTATGCTGGGTGAGAATTGAATGCTAATTCGGATTATTAAAATTGCTTGCAGTACAATGTTGAAGATTTATCACATTGTATATCTAATCATGGTGTTACTGCATCCTCTATTTTGAAGATTTGAAAATTGCAAATTTTATCCCAATCTGCGGTGAGTGCTTATAATTTAAGACACATTACCATCTTTTTCATATGACATTTGGTCTCCACTTAATTAACTGCAATTTAGAGCCAAAAATCTCTGATGTTTGTTGTGTTATGGTATTTACACTAACTCAAATTTAATTAGTAATGACTTGATACAACTAAATAGCATGTATATACATTTATTAATTCAACTCTGACGTGTAAACATCGTGTTAGAGAAATATTCATTTGTCTGACTGCGCAGCATGAGTATTCTAAAAACATTACCCAATATGTGTGTGGTTAAGCTGGTGCTCAGATAATTTGACTTGCACTTTGACAAAGAATTGTTCCATTGAAAACGTTTTATTCACCTGAAAATGAATAAAATGTGCTTGTGATCTATAACTCTGCCAACACAGTGTATGTGCTTATAAGGAACAAAGACTTAATTGGGAATTTGTCACTTTGAGGCAGTAAATCAATTACTTACGGCATTCACGGCTAATCGCTGTCTGATACACTATTGTAAGTAAGCCAGGCTTACTCATTACCAGTGTCAATGAATTTTCGCCGGTGTTGGAAGGCATGTGTTTGACAGATCCTTGGCTAGCCCAATATAGACGTTGATTGTAATAGGCACGAGAAGCCCTAGCCAGTCCACTGCCATAGTCAGTACTTTCAAAATTATTTGACACCGCAATTTCTCTTTTTTTATGTACTCTTTCTATTGTTCCTTATCATGCAGCTTTCTACTTCGAGATCATTTACCTTATAGTACTCTTAAATTTACTTAGAACTTTTTTCATGCGTTCTTTTTTCTTCCTTGTTCTTTTTTTCTGAATCAAATTCATTTTCATTTCTGGGGTCCATGTTCCATCAAAGTTTCTTTTGCTTTTCCATAATTCTTGGCTTTCGCCATTATCATTTCGGTCCCCATTTTTTACGTTTGAATATTCCACAGGTGAAGGGCTTGACCACGTTTTGACTGTAATTTCGTTTTCTCTTTTCATTTTGGCGAACTAACTCATAGAATCTTTGGAGTCGGAATTTCAATACCTTGCTTGGATCATTCATGTATGTCTTGGAATGGTCGATAAGGGCTATCCGAGAGCACCAAAGACGTCTCAGTTTTCTGAGCACATTTATTTCAGCTCACCGGAATAGTCTTCTCAACCTACCTAATGCCCTTTTTACTCCGGCATGTTTCCCTAGTGGACTATCGCGGAAATCTCTCAGTGTAGTCAGTCTTATCACGTACACGGCGTTGTTCGATTCATTTGCCTGATCCGCCTACGTCATTACGTTTGTGTTTACATCTTCCCCCTGCTTCCTGTTCTGAGTTTTTGAACTGGTCTGAACATTCCCATAAGTTGTCAGGGTCTAAGATTCCATCATCCGGGAGATTGTTTTCCTGATCCAGCCAGTTGATTCGGAATAATAATTGTTCCGTGTCAGCATGGAAAATGTCCACCGACCCATCGGTACGTGAAGTTCCCCCAAATGCTCCAAGCAGCTTCTTTCAGCGAGATTCATCAATCTTTCTTCCTCTGCCAAACAAATCCATTTTACAAGTATCCGCTCTTCTATCTACCAAGAAAACAACCCTCCCTCTCTTAGCTTCCCTGCATGGCAATCTTACAAAAACACGTGCGGTCCGAAATTCGATCCGACCCTTCATTTAGCACAGAAAATCTTATGTCCGTTTGACCTCCCCAAATTCCCCATTACTGAAACTGTATGTGTTGCGTCTATCTCATCTATGCCAGCAATCAGGCTCTCTATGGCCAGGCTTCCTGCAGTTGAAGCAAGTTAACACCCGACGTGGACCATTTTTCGTGCCACTGTTCTCACTATTACAATTCCGATTGACACTCCACGCAATATGGGTTGTTCTTCCTCTCCCAGCATACGTCTCTTACGCAGAACGAGCAGAACGAGTAGCTGTTCATTCTCTCTATTTGGGTACACCCGCGACTGTGCTATCTGATGATTTCCCTTCTCCACCATTTTCAGTAGCCGTTCCGCTGTCGCCACAAGATGATCCACCACGTGAAAAGCAAAAAAGAAAAATTAATTACTTAAGGCATTCACAGGCATTCGCTTTATGATACACTCTTGGTGTATTACCTTTACTTACATTAAATCTCAAGCTACTCTAACTATACGTACTTAGCTATGCCATGGCTGGCCAAAAACAAAAAAATTCTTGCTGACCAAGCGGAAGCTCAATCGGCTATTACTCAATATGTTCAACCACACATATTTGCTTTCATCAACACTAAGCAAAAAATCCAGGTGAATTGAAAACTAAAATCACAATTCCACATTAATCAGCATAAGAACCAGCTCGTGTTCCACTTATTGCGAGTTGGCCTTGGTCATCGAACACCAATGGTGTCGCCAATGTTTATTGTTAGCGTTAAAAAATACGAAGATAGCACAACAATTTTAACCAAAACACATTAGGTATATCTAACTTGAGCTTGTATTAATTTCAAATTATTTAAATTTTTATTTATTGTTCAAGGTTACAGCGGAAGCGATTGGACAGCCATGGATCCTGCAATTCTTTCGTTCCGACAGTTTTCGTTTCCTCAGCAGAATCTGATGGGTCCACAGATGCAGCAGCCACAACAAGAAGTGTTCTTACAGCAGTTAACGCATCAACCTCATCCGACAGGTAATAATTCTTCGATCTGAATACTACAGAGTGGTGCATCAATTGGGCTACAATATTAAATTCAAAAAACTTTTTTAATCATTTATTTTTTATTGTATAGAAAATTAAATTTTATTTTATGTAACTAATTAGTTTTGGAGATAATTGACCGTAACTGACCTCCATGCTCATTCACGTATGTATATGCGACACCTGATCAGAAAATTATTCATTGCGGCATGAAGGGTTGAATTTGGAATCGCCCCAATTATTGTTTCAATAAATTCCTTGGTTTCGTTTTGTACACCTCTTGCTTGACATAACCCTAAAAAAAGTCCGTTGCAGTCAGATCGGTTGGCATTGGGGGCCAGCGGAAAGTGGAGTTTCTGGATGTTAATTTGTTTGGGAATTTTGACTGGAGTTTCGTCATAACCGGTCTGGCTATGTGTGCAGTTGCTCCACCCTGCTGGAACCAAATGCTGTTGAAACTGATACGTCTTCGGCGCAGTTCTGAGTAAAAAAAATCCTTCAACATCTTTAAATAACGATCCCCGTTCGTTGGTCCCCGTTTTGTATTTATAGTATTTATTTGTATTTATATTTTGTATTTATCGTGCGCCATCTTGTATTATACTCTTATTCTCTTATCCACTTGTATGGCAAATATCAAATTTTTAAGGACTTCAGACTCGTTATAAATCACTAAACAGTTGGAATTATATTTATTATAAATCGTAATGAATTATCTTGTTTGAAATAAGTTACTTTCTTGTCCCATTGACAGATTTTTACTGATAATATAAAATATAATACAAAGTTTCATAATTTATGCGAATTTGAAATCTATATTCAGTGTGAATACTACGTGTATTTTTTTTAATTTGTTTTAAGTCATTTAAAGAAACGATTGTTTTTTTTTTTTTGAGTAGATTTCGATTGTGACTTATATTTAGAGGTAGGGGTCGAAACAAAAATTGAGCATCGTTACTCCAGTGTTTCAGGAATCTATATCCGAGTCTAATATTAAAGAAACCGGGTATTGAAGAAGTGTTCATCTTATAATGAATGAATGAATTATAATAAATGACAAAAATTCAAATTCATAATTAGGTCGAGTTCATTAAAAATTTTCACTCAGTGCGTAATCTGTAAATGATCAAGGGCTAGAGTTAGAGCTAGACAACTCCGTTCTTTTATGTCAAAAGATTTTATAATTTCCGTATTATATTTATTGCAACTGCGATTTGTTTGGGCTACACTTCCTTTGGAGGTCGCATATATTGAGATACAGAAACTTTTTACATTCATCGCCTAAAGGATGTACTCATTTACTCAATTTCTGCAAAAAATCAACAAAGTACCGCATTCAACGTAACGTAGCTCGGTACTATAATTTGGAAGTTCTTTGATAGTTTGGTTGTGTCTTATTTTTTCCCTTGAAATGTGGAACATAATCTAGGCAGACCATCCATGTCTTTCAAAAGTGTGCGATGACGTCGTTTGAATTCAATTGTATTTCGTACGGGAAAAAATAAGCCCATCTTTACTGCATTCAATTCTGGACGCTCCCCTCGAGAGATTGAGACATAACTGGAATTGACAAAATTGGCAACAGGAGTTGATGCTAAGTTACATAACATGATTTATTTCTGCAACGGCCAATATCTCAGAAACGATATTAAAGTATTTTATTGAAATTGCGTCGTTGAGTAAATGTTCGAATACCCGAAAAATTCAAAAAAAATTTGTACTCTGCTGGGTTATATTTACGTAACCACTCAAACTATTAATATAGTTTATACACACAAGTAAAATGTATATCTAATGTATAATTTATATAACTTTGTATATAAACAGCCAAAACTATAATTTCCCATGTTTATCTAAAAATCTCTGTAAACAAACCTTTTATCTCTCAAAGGTGAAACTTGTCGAATGCGAATTTAATTTACAAATTTAGCTTCACACACTTCTTGTATTTTAAACAGAATGCAAGTTTTTTTTATAATTTCTTAACGTACTAACTTCTTTAAAACTTTATGGGGATCAATAGCACGTATATGAGTCTTAACAATTTAATTATTAATATTATTTGATTCTCAATTGATCTAAAAAGGTGTAAATAAAATCATTTGCATAAAAGCTGCACAAATTCTTCGAGACAACTTAAGAGCTGTTAACGACGAATTTGATGAAATTATGAAAATCGAAATATTTATTTAGTCAAGTATTATTTGTTTGTTCAATGTGTTCGGCTTTGAGCTCAATGGCTTGCAGCCTGCAGCTTCAGTTATCGTACAATTAGCCATAAATAACCACGCCAACCCATATTTCTGACATATGACGATATATCGAAACATTGGATATTAAAAAAAAATACAAATAAATGAATAAAAAAGTAGGGCAAAATAGATAAAAAATCGCAATTAACACATGCAGGTTTAGTAAAATCATGGTTATTTTCCTAACTCGGTGGTCGTTAGACCTACCCAAAGCATCTTCAAAACGTTTTACTCAACTTTTATATATAAAGCAGACATATTTTTTATTTAGAAAATTGATATCTTTTAAGAGTCCTTTAGAAATATATAGCCTTCAATTTAACATTTACATTAATTTTTTGATGTGTTAAAGAATGAGGTTGCCCCGTGTACATAGAGCTAAGGAGGAAACTCTCATAGATGGCAGGAAACTCCTCAGTTTCGTTGCCAGAGTTTGGGTGTATCCCAAATCCAGTTCCATCAGTCTCAAATGTCAATTCAGCAACGACGACTCAAATGACATATACACAATCTCTGAAAAATCAGGTTCCTCAAGCTCATCCGCAGAAAAATAATATTGAAACCTCAATCGAATCCCTCATAAAAACTATGAATAATATTACGACAAATATGCAGGGGATTATGCAAGAAATGTTACGAAACCAGAATACGCTCATTCAAGTTTTATTAACCAGAAAATGAACTCTATAAGAATTTGTTACTGGAATGCCAACGGACTCACCCAACATAAGAATGAAGTAGAGTATTTCGTGAGATCCCGAGATATTGACATTCTCTTAGTCTCTGAAACTCATTTCTCGTTAAAAAATTGCTTTCGAATAAATGGATACTCAACCTGTGATAGAAAACATCCCAGTGGCAGAGCTTGTGGAGAGAGAGAGAGAGCTGAATAATTAATGATCAGGTAAAGCACTTCCCTCTACGCGAATATAAAACTGATCACATACAAGCCACTTCAGTTGCACTAACTGAATTAAACATAATAGTTTCTTCCATATACTGCCCTCCCAAATACGTTATAAGAGAAGACCAGTTTTCACACTTTTTCTCTACTCTTGGTGGCAAGTTTATAGCAGCCAGAGACTACAATGCTAAACATACCTTCTGGGGGTCTAGATTCGTCAACCCCAGGGGCAGGCAATTGCTGAATGCTATATCGAGTTCAGGCCAAAAAGTTTTGTCTAGAGGTGAACCAACATACTGGCCCACCGATCTCAATAAAACCCCCGATCTCATAGATTTTGCAGTTATGAAGAGCATAATAAGAAAACACATCATCGTTACTCCTTCCCTTGACCTCTCATCAAACCACTCCCCCACAATTCTCACAGTTTTCAACATTCCCTTGAACCCGGAAATCTCTTACCATTTCTCAAACAGATACAAGATGTACATAAGCTCACATCTGTGCCAAAACTTTTCTCTCAGAACACCAGATGAAATTCAGTCTGCCATCAACGTACTCTCTACCATTTACAACCGCCGCAAACTTGGCAACACCGCACAAGGTCTATACTAAAACAAAAAATGACTCTTCATGTCATGTTGAATCCCTAATCAAAGAGAAAAACAAAGCGAGAAGACGATGGCAAACGCACAGATCTCACTACCTCAAAGCTCGTCTCGACCAGTGCAAGTCAAAACTAAGGTCAACTCTGGATGAAAGAGAAATCTCTGAAGCCCGCCACTTATCTCGTCTAGCAGCCACACAACAAACTGACTACCTATATAGCCTGTACAAGGCCACAAGGCAACTACAGCGTCCTATAACACAGGAGTCTCCAATACGGATGAAAGATGGAGGATGGGCAAAGAGTAGTGATGAAAAAGTGAAAGAATTTGCTGATCATCTGGAAGAAGTATTTACTCCTAATTATACAATCTCTCGTGTGAATCAAACGATCACTTCTTTCTGAAGTAATAGCTTCTCCACAATCACTTCTGGGTTCTCCGAGCGCAATATGCGACATTTTTGCTTATTGGCGTAACTAATGAGTGGGAAATGAGCTTCATCGCTGAAGAAAATTTCGTTCAATTGAAAGCCCACGTTTGTATCACCATTTTTGTAGCAAATTTTAACTATTTGTACGCTTTTTCCGGTTGTTAGACGATCCATATTCGTTAATGGCAAACCTTATAAAAGTAAATAACACTTCAGGTGACAGATATTTAACGTCTGACAGCTTTGCCATACGGGCGGTTTTGAAACCGCTAAATGGATAACCTTATATAATGCTATAATTTTACAGTGCCTTTAAAAGGTTTATGAAAGCTAGCTTTTTTCTATTGTTAATTTTATTTTAGCTTAATCGCAAGTTTGTTCAATCATTTCGATTCAAATGGTGATGAAATTGTGTATTTCATCATAATTTAGAAATAACTTTCTGCAACGGAACATTTTCGGGATTATATACAAAATCAATGAAAACACCAAAATAAAGACAAAGCTTCCATATAATAGAAACACACATAAACTGGATGAGATTAACACTTAACTTTCGAGGAAAACTGCTAGTGTCTGCACTTGTCTAAAATTGTACATCTCTTTCAATCAGTTTCTCAGAAACGCTATATGGTTTATTTCATAGTCGGTCTTATAATATACATTTAAGCAGATGTAATAAAAATATGATCGTGCTTATCCTTCAAAAAGTTATATGTTGTCTTGACTCATATCATTCAATTACACGCCACAGAGATTTGGTTCTGCGTTTCCCATTGGAATAGCAATAGACCCTTCCGCCTCATCTCATTGTATATCGATATTGATATTTTGATATTTTTTTTTTTTTTTGTTTCTGTGGGCGCTTGCTGAAACATTTTCTCTTTTCTCTTCTATCTCCTTCCTCTCCTCTCCCTCATATTTATTTTTGTTGAATTTGACCGTGTAAATACCAACAAAAATCATAGTATTTGCCATATTTTCAGTGCATTTTTTTAAAAAAGATTCCAAATACAGTTTATTTTTGGCTTATGGAGTTTAAGAAAGGTACAAATCGTAATATGAAGAAATTATTATGTTTCAAACTTAGGCTTAGAATTCTAAAAGGATTATTCAAAACATCGCTGCTAAGAAGTTAAAAAACTTTTTATATTCCTAAAGAAAAAAATGTTAATATTCCAGCAAACCGTTCTTCGTTGTAACAAGCACTCAGAAGAAAAGTGATTAATATACAGGGTGGGCCATATATGTGTTGGCGATTTAATTCTTCAATTTCTCGGTAACGCGTGGCGCGGGGTGGCGGGGGAATATGTTGTTCGCTGCGCCGCTTCCTGGAAATTTAGTCGCCATGGAGCCGTACACGGAAGTGCAATAAATCAGTGATTACTGCACGACGTTTGTATCGGCATGAACACGGTTTACACGATTTAAGTGAAGTTCCAAGCGCCAATGTGATATGAAAATGGATCAGAATGTTCGAAACAACCGGCTCAACAGTACCAATTACGGTTCGTGGTCGCCCAGTTTCTGCAAGATCAGCCGACATTGAGGAGCGTGTTCGTGTTTCAGTTGAGCGAAATCCGCAACAGTCAACACGTAAGAGAAGTCAGTCTTTGGATGTCAAAAGAACAACTTTACGACGAATTTTGAAACGTGATTTGCATTTGAAGGCTTATAAGATTCATATAGTCCAAGAATTAAAACCCGATGATGCCAATAACTGACTTAACTTTGTCAATTTGATGCTAGAGCGGTTCAACAATTTCAACAACGTGATTTTTAGTGATGAGGCCAATTTTCACCTTAATGGCCATGTGAACAAGCAAAATTGTCGGTTCTGGTCCGAGACTAATCCCCGACGCTTGCATGAACGTCCACTTCACAGCCCTAAGCTTGTCGTGTGGGCTGGGATAACGTCAACCGGTATTATTGGACCATACTTTTTTGAGGACGAAAGAGGGCATGCGATGACGGTTAGAGCGAACAATTATTGGTACATGCTAGCAGACTTTTTGGTGTCAGCTTTGCAAGAACTTCAAGCCAATACCTCGAGGATGTGGTTTCAACAGGATGGGGCCTCATGTCATACGGCTAGGGTATCCATAGAGCTGCTGAAAAATGTTTTTCCTGGAAAACTCATTTCGAAAAGGGGGGGATATTGAATGGCCCCCACGTAGACCCGATCTCTCTCTATGCGATTATTTTCTATGGGGCTACCTCAAACCGGTATTCTACGAGAATAATCCGACCAATTTAGAGCAGTTGAAGAGGAACATTATTCAGGAAAGTAACAAAATACCGAGAACAACTTTTCAATGAGTTTTCCAAAATTTGCGACTTCGATTCCAAGAGTGTCAAGCAGCCGAAGGAAGCCATTTGGACAACATTATTTTTAAGTCTTAAAAATTCCCATGCTTCTACATACAAATATATTTTTTTTATGTTTCGTAGTTTTTTTTAATTGAATATTTAAACCGCCAACACCCTTACTACCCACCCTGTATATAAGTAGGCCACATAACTAAAATTCTCAGCAAATTATATACATTTTACTGTGGTTCCTTGACATTTTCCACGGGGCAGTCTCTGCTTCACAATATAAAGTAATTACACACAAATATACGAGCCAGCTTTCTTCGATTCTTACTTGATGCACTGTCTCAAAATTGGAATAGTTCCTGATTGGATACTCTACGTTCTTGATAGTATTTCTTACTAATTATGTCAGTCCTTGGTTCGCATTTTGTTTGCTGTTTTCATTTGTTGTGACAAATAATTTGTAAGGTGTCATACTATTGACACCATTAGTGTAGGGCATAGTTGTAAGGTTCTGTCACTTGAGAATGGGAATCAATTTGATATCGCAGCAAATTAACCTGTTGTTGCGACATCCCAAAAACTGAAGTGATTAATGTAAGCCAATGATTACGGTGCATTTTACCATATGCGGAATGGCTTATGGGAGCATTGGCACATTAATAAACAAAGAAATGACAAAAGTGTGTCAACCTGAAGTAATTAATGTAGGTCAATGTTTACGGGAACATTGACACATTAATAAACAAGGAAATGACGAACGTTTGTCAATGGGTTTTGCACTAACGTTGCATTTTTTCCTATGCGGAAATATGTGACTGTTTTTGCTGACTCTTATTTCTGAGCAGTATTTGCGTTGGTTCTCAGTCGATAGCGGCAGAACAAATCATAACAAGAAAATAATGATATAAATAAAGGTAGTTCCAGTATAGGAAAAAGAGATGGTCTCAGGAGCACATGGCAACTGAGACGAAAGAACCCATGCTAAATGGTAATTGATTTCAGGCTGGTGGTAAGTAATTAAGGAAAACTAGTTGCCGTTTGGGCAATGTCCATCTCGTCGCGG
>JAHXMU010022046.1:0-21690 GCA_019455685.1 Philornis downsi
GGTATTTGGTATAGATGCCTGCCACAGTGCTGTCATATTTATAATATGTATATTCATAATTGAGTCTTTATATATATATATAAATTTAAATATACATATTATTTTTAATATATATATTATAAATAACATATGTATTTTCTTTTTTCGAAGTTGACAGCACTGTGGCAGGCATCTATACCAAATACCACATTATAAATGTTGTTAGTGTTTCAGCTACGCTTGGTTTTGTATGAAATTAAAAGTGATTTTCGAGTTTGACAATGTGTGATTTTGTTGAGCAAAAAAGTTGTATTAAATTTAGAATATTGCAGAAGGCCTCCGCTTAAAAATCACGCCAAAGTCACTTAAAAATCAAGGTTATGCTGTTAGTTTTCCTCGGCTATCTCAGCTATCAAAAAGGAGCATTGTTTACGCGTCTTTTGCATGAAACTATTCGTAAAAATAGGTAAAACTAGCGGCAGATATCTCTTAGTTTGTACACCACGGTAATTGCGCGTCTTTTGCATGAACCGCAAAAATAGGCAAAATTAGCGGCATATAGCTCTTGGTTTTCACACCACGGTAATTGCACAGCATTGGTCCTTCGTGAGTTTTTCCACAAACATTTAACTAACATCGATCCGCAATCACTGTTTTCGCCTAACTTAATGCTTTGCGACTTTTGGCTACGTCCTAAACTCAAAACAACGCTGCGAGCCAGTTGAAGAGATTCATCGTAAACAGCAGTACGGTTTGGAGGCCATGCCGGACAGCTCCTATTTAGCCTGCTTCGAAAATTGGAAAAAATGTTGGCATCATTGTATAGTGCCAGGTGGAATACTTTGAAGACGATGAAATAGATTTGGACAAGTAAATTACTATTTTTTTTTTTTTTTTGAATAAAAACTGGTCTTACTTTTGTCGCACATAGTATACACTGTCTACAGGTTTAAACTGTATTTCGAAGAAAATCGTAGAAAATGTATTTGCCAAAAAATATTAATTAATTCAAGGTATTGAAAGTTAGATCGGATCGGTGTTGTTTTTCCAAAGATCGTTCGCATATGCGGTCCATTATAAAACTGACACTCTGGTTAAAAAAATTTTACTTAATCTAAAATCCGCTCTTGTGGTCCAATAATCACTTCACTTTACATTTTGCAAATTACCGACTTAAGGCTGATATTAACCTCAAATGAATGAATGGGAAAATATAGTGTAGAGAATTGAAGAGAAGGAGAACATAAACAAATAAAAAAGTGATCAGTCGCCTAGCTGAACTTGGAACCAATTAACTTCCCATATATAATTACGCCAGTGCTGATAATGAAACATATTCAGAAAAACACATTTCTTTTTTAAATAGACAAAACTGAATTGCCACATTCAATAAACACTTTTTAATGAAAAACGCAAAACAGAAGTGATATAAAATCATATTTTCTGAGGTTACAAACTCATCCTACGTAGTTTGTTCTTTGATTGATAGTGATTTTAAGAATAAATTTCAAATTACTTTGAACGTGAAATAAAATATACTTTAATTATGATTTGTTATAACAATATATTTTAATTTTATTATTTGTGTTGTTGTAAAATGTAAAATTAAATACGTTTATTTTAAGAAATAGTATTTTAAAAAATTCCCACAAAATTTATTGGCTTGTATAAACATTGTTTCATTTCAATATTTTTCACAATTATTTACATTTAAAATCACTTATATCCTCTTAAGTTTCCGCTGTGTTTCCGATCATTCGCTTCTGCTAAGTTGGTGAGTTGCTGGTTTGTTACAATTTCATGTCACTGATACACAGATGTTTTATGATAAATTTCCTATAGAAAAAATCGAGAACATAAACAAGCATTCTCTTCCTGACTTTTGTCGCCGTTACGAATGCCATGATAATATCTTGGTCATGAATGACCTTCGAAAAGCGCCTCATGCCTAATATGTTAATGATGCTAAAATGTAAGACAAAAATTGTTAATGTTTTTCGCTGCTGTGCTCATAAGTGTGGACTTGTTGATTTCTCCGCAGGACGGCGGGGAAGGTATCCGCTTTACCAAATGTTTTTTTTTATTACAATTTTTTTGTCAAAATTATTTGGCAAATTAACGGATCACATTGAAGTCTTTGCATTGTTATCGTAACGTATTCGTACAAACTACGGGGGAAATTATATAATACTTATTATTTTACACGTACTTACATTACTAAAAATGTTCTTAGTTTCCCACGAAATTTTTAAGCAAAATCCAATTTATCCATTTTGTCACTTTCCCTATATTCAGTATTTCCTGATCTCTGTTGCCAGCTATTTGAGATTATCTAGCCTAAAAGATATAACCACAAACGGATTCGTCTGTCAAATTTTTACAATGTGGATAACTTGATTAAATGCTCACACTAAACATTTGCCAATTTTTAAAAATTTGTCAGAATATTCTGTTAGTGCGTCCTTTTCTTAATGCTGAAACTCTATGTAAAAATATCGTATTATAATATATATCGATTATATAATCGTGAATTTGAATTTTTTCTGCAGACAGTACTATTTTCTCGCGACGAAAATGTTCTTACACTGATTTGGAAACAGCTTGTTTATAAACAGCTTATAAATACAATCGATTGCATCTGATATCTCATAAGATTTTTAAATATTTGTTAATGTTTTATTTAAATAATAAAACTGCAATATTAAGGCACAATTTGATGAATGTGATACAAAACATATGATTCCTCCGACTTTGTGTTGGAAAGCAGTACAAAAAACACCATTTCACGAAGAAACGGTGGTCAAGATCAACAGGGTTTTCCCACTATTTATTCCAAACCCGTTCCCTAGGCTATAGTTTTGCTTGGTAGCAGATAAGGACAGTATAAATCTTACTAATCCATCCATTAATGACGAACATGGTAAAATTACACAACTCTTAAAGAATCACGATATACTTCTAGATTTTCTTCTTGTTAAAATGTACGAAAAATTAGATAATTGTGTCCAGATATTCTGCAGAAACTAGGAAAATCAATGCGATATAGTCTTCTTCAGCTGCTAATTTTTCATGTGATCGAAATCGTTAGAATCTGATTCATTACTCTACTAAGTCTGACCACTATCGTAATTTTTGTTTCCCATAAGAAATTTTAAACTTTCGGTTACTTTTCCTACACAACAACAAATTTCGTTTGGGAATGCTATTTCAGGGTTGTTCGTGGAAAAGAATTTAAAACGTTTTGCTCATATTTTCCTCGAAAATTGATGTTTTTGTAACTATTACTTATTGAAATGTACATTTGAAACCCCAAAAATAGGGTTTGTACACAAATCCCTAAAAATGATATCCCGTATAGAGATGTATGCAGAATGAACATATGAAAATTCAATTTGAGACTAATACCAGCTTTCGGCCATATGGTTAGCGTGGTAACCGAAATTTTCCATTTGTTGACTACGTATGTGAAGCATACGATCTGTAACTGTCTGCTGTTCTGGTGCTGAAATAGAAAGACTGTACACTCATTTGAAATTTAAAATCGAATGGTCGTTATGAGTGAAAGTTTGGAACACCTTTAAGTCTATGTAAATTGTTGTTGTCATTTTATCCCTGGTTTCATTTAACTTAATAGCGAAAATTCTGATGAAATAAGTTTGGGTCAATTGATTCATATTTCCTTGTATCTCAAAAAATTAGTTAATAACTAATTATTAATTAAAATATATTAATTTATATTTAATCGAGATCTTTCCCTTTATTTTGGCCAACGTAGTTGCAGACAGATTCACATGTACACTTTTTAATTAAAATATTTGTTTAATGATGATGGCAGAAATTGTTTCACCGGGCTGTAGTTTAGACAAAATGTTTTTAATCATGCCGATGGGCGACTGCTACCTTGTCATATTGTAAAAATGAACTGCAACATACAAATGCCTACAGTAAGCGACAAAAAAAGGTGTACCGTAGTTTTGTTATAAGAGAAAATACTAAAATTTTGAATCAACTTGGATACAGTTGTTGCATGTTTTATAATATTACTCATTACAGACTTGCACTTTGCTTTGTTGGACAGTATTTTATTGTTTTTTTCACATATTGTACAATTTTATTGACCATACACATAGTATGTGATGTATGTATGTACATATTATAGCCTGTAACGCTATTATGTATAAACATAGAATTTATGAACAACAACAGAAAATTTGTTGTCAAATCTATGGATCTAATAATTAGCAGACACGGGTGGTCCCAAAACTAGATGACGTAGCAAAGAAGATGCAAAAAAGGTGCGAAAATTTTTCTTTATTTTTCAACATAAAATCCTTTTAGCTCACTACACTTTTTCCAACGATATTTAATAGCTTCTATACCCTGTTTATAGTAAGAACTATCAAACTCCTTAAAATAGCCATCAACCGGAGACTCCATCTCTTCATTGTTGGAAAACCTTTTACCACCAAGTTATTTTTTCAAGTTTGAGAATAGAAAATAGTCCGAGGGAGCCGAATCTGGCAAATAAGGTACGTGATGAAGCAATTCGAACCTTAATTCAATAATTTTGGATATCGCAATAGTGGATGTGTGAATTAGAGCATTCTCTTGATGAAACAACACTTTCTTTTTTGCAAATGCGCCCTTTTTTCTATAATTTCATCACCTAAACGATGCAATAAAGAAACATAATATTCGCCGTTGATGATTTTTCTTTTCTGAAGACAATAAAAATAATCCCATGCGCATCCACTGTTCTCCCACTCACCCAACGATCATCCAATGCCATTTTGTGGATTTTCTTAACCCTGCCTGGTGTAGACAGCTCAATTGGTCGACCACTACGGTATTCGTTTTATACAAATACAGTCATAAACGAAGGAGCAGACTCTCCCATAGTAGAATATAGATCGGTTTTAATATTGGATGAAAATATTAAATTACATAACGTTGATCATTTTTTTTTTCATGTTTACGAAATTCACTAAGATCGTTTATTTTGGTGGCTCAAATAAAAATCTTAAACAACGTGGCGCCTTGAAACTTGAGACATTTATTTTATAAGGTTGTCACTTTTCACCAAAATATTTTTTTTCAAACTACTGGCACCATCTGTGCGCCAGATCGTCTTATTTTGAAATCGCCCTCGTAGTTCTATAAGTGAATAATTCTATTAACCGAATTAATAAATTGTGTGATTGAATAAGTGCGCTAACGACTATTGTTCCCTGTGTTTTCTTTTCTTTTCCAACAATTCCCATTTGAGCCTGAAGGACCATATGTAATATGCACACAATTGATAAATGTATGAACGAGTTATGAAATAAACTATAACTAAAAAATATGTATATTATTTTCAAATGATGCACTTCCGTCTCATAAATTATTGCAATATTTACTATATTGTTTAGAATTTTAATATTAGGCTCGACGGGCAGTGCACAAAAACAATAATTTAGTTGGTTAAAAGAGTAATTGAAATATTACAATAATTTATTGGTTGTGTAATTGTAAGATCGATTTTGTAAACTTGTTGATTTAAAACCAATCATGATCAAACTGAATATCCTGGTGGAATGGATTGACTGCATACTTGCTGAACGCGTTGTCAAATCCACTTTGAGAAGCAGCTCTGTACGTAAATCAGCGACTAGCAACACTCCCCAGGGATAGACTCTTTCACCCAAACTGTGGATTCATGTGATGTCGTTCAATCCGACGTAAGGGTACGAAAGTTGTAGCTAGGATAGGAAGTGAATTTACTCCCACGGCAAATGACCCCGTACGTGGATTTAATAATATATCCACTGACATCGGAAGGAAATTATGGTCTGAGAATAAATCCCTAACAGACAGAAATAGTTCTTTTGCTCGCTGATCTAAGATGAGTAGCCTTAGGATACCTAGATTAAATACTACAAGGTTGAAACTCTCGTTTGAAGCCAAATACGTTGTGCTGAATTTGGATCGGAAATTGAACTGGACCAGGAACGTTGAGAAAAACGTAAAAATAGTTGTTAAAGTATATATAAAAAAGTATAGTGGTAATACGTGCCAATGATGTGCCTGTGTGATGCTTTTAGATTCTACTGCCTCTTGACATCTTTGCAAAGGCGACTACTACCAATAGTAGTCTTTTGGACAAATAGAGATTAATATGTGAAAACAATTGTTGCTCCTGAGATTGCACGCTTGGAAAGCTAAAGGACTTTTCTTCCCTGTGAAGAGACCATTATTGAGCAGGTACTTACTGTTTGGCGTAACGTAATGAAATATGTTCATAGTTAATTTACTATTAAAGCTATAGAATAGAAAGGTATGAAATCGAGCAGGAAATCCCTTTGTTGTCTAAATCGTCGTAACATCACACCGTTTGTATGACATCCTGGAAACGAAGCAGCAGATGTCCTAACAACAGGAGATTTTGCTGTGCCTATTCAAGGTTTCCTGACTATATTGATCCTCTACCTGCGAACTCTTCAGTTTGATTGACAAACAGATGGGGGAGACGGGGACTAAAAAATAGTCATCCATAGGTCAGACTGAGGAAATTCAAGTTCACTGTAGTTCCTATACGGCAGACTTCGGTAGGAGGTGTTGATCGGTTTGTGCAGGAGTGATTTCAGACTCATAAAAAGGGTTATCAAGAGTCGCTGTAATATTAGTTACTCAACCAGAAAGTGCGGTCAATGGGAACGATCAAAGTCTAAAGATATAAAAACACATACATAGGATAATGTTTTATAAGCGATGAGGGCTCACTGGTTCCAATTAATAACCAGTTATTTTTGAGGGCAGTCTCCAATTTGTGTTTAGTTTTACGCTTATTTTTCGGTGATTCATGTAGTTTTATCGAGAGCGAATATTTTATGATGGTACAGCCATCTTCAGAGGGCCGTGGCAGTATCCATGGAATTAATTTATACTTTAAATATAGGAAAAAATCAAGAATATAACGATGACGGAATATTTCCAGTTTATTTTCAGTTATTATTTCCTTTCCCTTAAATTGGCATGTGTAATTTATGAATTTCTTGGGAAATAAAAAAAACTGTTTTATTCTTTGAAACTTTGTACTAAGAATTTGCATATATACTTTCAGTAACTGCTGAACTATAAAATACATCTCTTTTAGAAATTGTTATGAGGCTTGCATAACACATCGCAGTCGAAAAATATACTTGAAAATAAACCATATCATTCCACCGATATATGTCAAACAGTTAAATGGTCTATAAAAACCGAAAATAGTGTGTGGAAAGAAGGGGGTACCTGGCGAACGGAATCTGTTTGGCCCGCTGGAACTACTAAAATGATCTATGAATCAAAACAAGAAAGGGGATAATTTAAGGGACGAGCTTCTTGTCAATAAAACAGTGTGAGAATCTGACAGCACAGCGTACCCAGAGGGAATCGAATAGCAGTCACTTCTGTCAATCCCTTGTTGAATGATAATAGAATCGATGACTATTAAAAATAATATTAATATGTATATTTTTCTTTTACTTCGAAATTTAGATAGTATAGCCCAAATTTTCTGTATTATTTCATTCACAAATTCTTAAAATATGTCAAGTAATGGATAATTTATTGGAAACTTTCTTTACATCTACATTTTGTTGTCTCAATTGCAGGACTCTCCTTTGTCGTCTAAAGTAGCAATGTTTAACAACCAGGTCCAGCAACATAAAAACTCTCAATTATTAAATCCCTTCAGTCAAACAGATGGCAGAGCTTCGCCCAAACCTTCCTTCGATAAAGACAACTATGGCAAGTAAGATTCATAAGAAAGATCACAAATCAAAGGACCTGTAATTAATCTGAATGTCTTTTATTTTCTTTTAAGACCCTTGGCTGGTAGTTTAACGGAGATGAGAGGCCAAAAAGCTAATATTCACGTACTGAAGGAAATGTTAGAACTTTGTCAGATTATAGACTCAGAGGGCTACGATGTTAAGAATGAGCCTGGTATGAGAGTGATCACCTTTGGAGAACTGTTCAATGTAAGTACCGGAATAAGAGTAAATATATTTGAGTAAATATTAATATGTTGGCTTTCCCAGATTTACAATTACATCTCAGACAAATGTGTGGGCATTTTGCTAAGGGCTCGCAAACATAAACTTGTGGAGTTCGAGGGTGAGATGTTGTTTCAACGACGTGATGATGATGTGCCGATATTCCTCTTGAAGCCAGTTTCCGAAATTCGGCGAGAAATGGACGAGAAAATCGATAGCATCAAACGCGCCGGCAGTCCTGCTCCTCAAGCCACTTCCGTGTTGATGGATAAGAGGGCCATGGGTTTGAATGTACCAATGGGAGCCACTCCACGTTCTTCGGTGTCCCGCACTCCTTCGCCAGAATCCTCCAAAGGTGGTTCGCCCGCCAAGGACATCAAACCTATCAAACCAGCAATCCCGGCGCCAGCTGCTTCACCTGCGCCTGCCCCTGTTGTCACCAATGTAGAAAAACCTAAAATTCAAATCAGTGGAGAACCGGAGCCGGAAACAGGAGGTAAACAAACAGCAGAAGTAGTTCCACCATCACAAACAAAAGTTGAGCCTACTGTTGACCAACCACCACAACCAGAAATGAAAGAAGTAACCGCAACACAATTGGAAACCCCAAAGGAAGTCAAAGAAGCAGCCACAACACAAGTGAAATCCCCAACGGAAATCAAAGAAGCAGCCACAACACAAATGAAAATCCCAGCGGAAGTCAAAGCAGAAACTGCACAGCAGCAGCAACAAATTGAAGTTTCCGCATCTGAAACTGTTGAAGTCCCTGAGAAACAATCACAGACAGACACGCAACACGAGGCACCAACGGAAAATTCACCACAAACCGAGAAAGATAGCAAAAATGATGTTAACAACAACGCAGCCGATTTGCCCACCGTAGTCGTAGAAGCCAGTGCAGTTTATGTACGCTCGTCAGCTCCTGCTGCAGCCACACCAGCGCCGGAAGTTGGTACTACCCCTGCACCAGAAGCTGCGACGGTGGCATAAATTATAATATAGTTTACTTATTAATTATAAACTTCTCCCAAGCACAAAACAAAAGAAAAAGCACTAGTTTTAATTAAATTTTTTAAAATTCAATTTATTTATCATTACCTGCAACTCGCATATATAATTACGAAACCTTTTCGTTCAAGAACTTTAGCAACTCTCTTGTTATCTTATTGGGTGCAGTATTATATATAAATCGAACCGTGTAAATAGTTATTGAATAACCATAAGCCTTAACTCATATCCTCGTGTAGCTAATCCAGCATTTTTCCATTTTTTTTTTTTTTTTTTTTTTTTTTTGATTAGTATATTTTTTTTGATTAGTATACCATAAATTTATATCTTATGGTAATTATTATATAGTAGTATTGAAATGGTACATAAAATTCAAATTAAACATATCAGAATAACAAATACACATTTAATCAATCAAATAATAGTTGTCGAGTTGTAATTGTGTCATTCAATATTTTTCAGACTTTGATCTATCTTTTATCCGATTTTCATGGGAACCTTGTATCATATCTATTACCATTGGTGAGTTCAAAGGCTTAAGCAATGGATAGGGATATCGGAATTCCTCAACTAATTTCTTCTGTATTTTTCCCTCTGCCTTAGCCTGCCATAATGTGAACGGAAAGGGTTTACCTTAGGACACTATTATTTCAATTGCCATATAATGACCAAGACTTGTGCCAAAAATGATATTTTGTTACCTAAAAGAAAAATGTGAAAATTATGTCAAAGAAATTCTAACATCTCCGTTCCTTTTGCAGCGGCTTTTTTTTATTTTTTTAAAATGTTGGGGAAAGTTTTGTTGATAATCCGTGTTGCCTATACTTTTTTTTTTTTTTTGTAGTCCATACTATTACCACATACGTTTCGTATCGTAATCTAGATTTCAAACGTGCGGTTGTGGACAGAACTTTTATCTAATTTTACTGGAGAATTTTAACATGTGTAAATAGTTTTGAATTTTTAACACAGATTGTATTATTTCTAGAAGTTTAATAACCCTATTACAATAAGAAATGCATGCGGTAATTACGCGCCTGACTTTCATGAGACTCTTGTAGGCAAATTATTTCATCCTAATACAGCATTCACTCTACTATCGAATTGCTCTATTTTTTGGGACTTTATGCGCCAAATAACTGGTAATTGCATGAAAAGATGGAGTTCGTATTTTGTGGGTGATGGATAACCACGAATACAACTGATTACTCACGAAACGAATTATCGCCGTCAGTACCGTCGAAAACTCATGACTCAGCGACTTTTTGAAAATATTGTAGTGCTATATGAGTGACATCACAGAAAAGACTTCTTCTTCGGGACGCTTCGTTGCCAAATTATTGTTACATTTTTATTATAGCGATTTTGTCCAACATGTCTGTGCAAAAACTTTGCGCAGCGCTAATTGTGCCAACAACGCGGTTAACGACTGTAACTAAGCGAACTCACTCATTACGCACATTCTGGTACCTCCCATATAAAATAGCGGATTTTAACTAAATTAAATTATTGTGTTTGTGTTTATTTATGACAAAATCAAGAAAAGTTTATTGCTCGAAAGTTTACAGCACAATGAACATTTCTTTAAACAACTTCAAACAATTACTTTTCAAATTCGAATATTTCTTTACTCTCTTTCAATCGTTGATTCCCAAATTTGTTCACATTATATTCATCCTTTTTCTCGTGACCCAATTACCAAAACGTTAACAATATCTTTTTCGACGTTATCGCGAGTAAAGAGCTAAAAATATAGATATCAATTTATGTTTAGCCGTCTTATTATTATTATTTTTTGTGTTATTTGCCTCAGTGATGCATTTGAATTTCATGTAAATCTTTCATAACCTCCCTTAACCACACCTCCTTAGATTCGACTGAGCTCAAAGCTATCTATTCAGCTTCACTTATCGAGGTGCCAACTATCTGCTGTTTTTTTGATGATCATGAAACTAGGCAACCATAAATTTTGGATTTCCTGTCCTCCGCATCATTTGCCTAGTCTCCAATCGAATTATGATCATCTTTCATACAAAGTAACTTCATGACCTTCGTAGCCTTAAGATAGCGAACAAATATTTTTAAATGCTGTCAGTGTTCTTCATTTGGACCATGTTGAAATCGGCCCATATGCATATATGCGATTCAGCAATGTGTACACAGGGCTTCCAATTAGCTCTATATATGGCTTTTTCGACTTTTCGTTATCCCCGGTTGAAGATATAAGTCCCTTTTCCATAAGGATTTTAAGGAATTGCAATTTAACATTCCAAATTTATTAAGTATTTTGTTAATACTTGATTCATTCGATAGTTTTATATTTCCACTTAATTCCAAGGAAATATTTTAAAACCCCATAATCGCTCATTCCGAATTTTGGCCGAAGACGTTTTAATAGATCATCTACGATACATACAAGACTACAACTAGCACTGTATTGGCTATAAATGTTGTATATAAACCGTTCGATCTTTTAAAGTCGAGTGACAGTAAATATTCATTAAATTTGCTATACCAGCAATGTGGTGGTAGCTGCATTAGGCCATGAAGCGAACATTGGCTGATCATCTTGCACCACATTAACCTCACCAGAAATGTGAAGCTTTGCACTACCAATTTTCTTTTGATAGACATCCGCTAGCTCCTGAACTCAACTTAAAAATAATCGTAGAGTTTTAATAGGATTTGTCAGGCATCTGTCATAAAGCAGAAACTTTAAACATTAGATTCAAATGACTTACAAAACTCCGCAAGGTGCTCCACGTTACTGAATTTGAAGCACTTTCCGTTAAATTTTTCTTTTTGAAACTTGTCATGCTTGCAACTGTTCTTCACAGAACTCATTGATTTTTAATTTCTCTGCAAGCAAACGTTATTTTACGATGTTTACATTTAATTTATCGTCCTCTAAATTCTGCGGTTCCGTAATCAACGGATCAAAGTTTTCCGGTAAAGATAGGAAGAGTTGGGATATAACGTCCAATAGTCGTGAACGAAACAATCGTCATGTACATAATTTTCCAAGCGATCCTTGGCCTTTTTGTCTACTTTCAACAATTCTGCTCTTTCCTTGTCATCTGTTGGCGGATCGCCGGTCAGAATGTCTGAAAGATTTAAGGAGTTAAAGTGAGCCCCTATCCTGAATTACCAATTGTTGTACCCATTGACATTATTATCACCCATAAGTTATTGTGTTTGGCTGTTTGAGACTGAGACAGGGCGAAACCCAAATATGAAATATTTTGTAGTGGGCTTTAACGACAAATTACAAAATAAATGTGTTGAATTTGGGTAAAAAGACATAGAGTGAGAGTGCTTATAAGACAATGCACCTGACTAAAATTGGCACTAGAGTCGCCGTCTTCCTTACCAGACAAAAAGTGAACGGAAAATCATTTCCTCGGGAACATGGCTTTATCACACTGATATGTTAACCGATTTATCTTGCCGACAATTGTTTACACCAGGGTTGTAATTAGAAAACTCCGACTTTAGCTCTCCAATTTCAGAAGTTTCAACTTTAACTCCAACTCGAATTTCAAATACAGCCCTGAGTAAGTAAGTAAGTTAGTAATAAGTAAGTTATTTTGAGTTAAGTACGTTAACCGAATTCAAGAGTCTCAATATTAAAGCCTTTGTTTCCTGTTTTGCAGTAATTTTACTGTAATTTGTAAATTTTAAATTCAGGGTTGTTTTGGGGTGGTGGAAGCGTGGAGGAATTATCTATATATCTATATATTTTACTGAAAATCAAACATCCGAATAAGCAGACGGTGTAAACTTAAATTCTGATGGACATAATATTTTTTTATTGCAATTCTAAAACCCGCGTTTACAAATTTGAGCGTGAACAACCCTCAAACGGTTTTGGAGTATCTCGGTTCCCTATAATATTTTCCTGAACATGTGGTTTAGAAATCAGAGGCGTATTGAATCCACTAGGTGTTTTGTGGACCATTGATTTGGTCTATTTTAATGAATTTTAGAGGATTGTAATTCACTTGCCGGCTTATCATGTCAGTGCAAGCCTTGAAAAATAATAACATGTTCGGCAATCTCTGCAAGCATCATAGGTGACATGATCTACTGATGTGGACCCGAAAAGAGCGGTACCATTTCAGTGAATAGCCCAGAGATCGCTATCATACGAGCAATCAAAGTTGAAATTAATAGGCTTTTTCGACTCTCAGGTCAAAAATATTACCCTACTTCATTCTATTATATAATCCGATCATGGCAACTCAAAGGTTTTGCAAAAGAGGACCAACTTTTGTCTTATCGCTGTTGCTCTTCTTGGTCGTTGTGAATTTACAACGTTGGTTATTTTTATATGTTCTTGGTGAAAATCGCTAAGAATTGTTTTTGGAGAGAGAACTCAAAAAAATTTTAAAAAGTCAAGATCTCTTATATTAGTGTAGTGACCAGTGTCGCCCTGAATCGAAACTGCTATTTCTAGAATACTAATCAGAGCTACCTACACTAAGCTACCGAAATCACATTCACTCAGTATTGCAAATAGGATGTAAAACGACGGTTAAGATCAGTTCCGGTGCGACAAAGAATCATATTCATACGAATATTGTATGGAATTTTTGTCGCAATTACGATAAGACTTGTGTGAGAGCAGTCTCAAAAAATATCGCCGAGTACTTAAAAAACTTCCAAGTAAATCGCCAATCGCAATTCTAAAATTTTCATCGCCAAAATGACTTTGAAGTCACCACGTTTGGCGACAAATCGCCAGATCTGATCAATGGAATAACTTTTCCTCCAAAACCGGTAAATATGATAAATTTGTTTCCAAAAGTGGATAGCATTTTGACACTTTTTAATCTGCCTCAACTTTGAAATTGGTGAAATAGTACACCAGGGGTCACCTATCATTATTTCGGCAGTGATCATCTCGGTGTATCTGACTAGTCTAGTAATAGTCAAGTGTAGTAAATACTACTCAAACTATGAATGTGAGACGCTTTCTCATACCTCATTCACGGGATGCAAGGTAACGTGTTTTAGACTGCAGTTAGTCTGTTATATCAGCAGTTTGGATTATTACCGCATTTGCGAGCATGATAACATTTAAGCCGTTGGACATGCCCGCAGAAGGGAAAGATAAGTGGGAATAATCTCTTATACCCTCCTGCATTTCTTTCGGATGACTTCTCAATGCATCTCTGTGCGTAGCCAGTCTATTCCAACAAACTTTCAATTACTATGACAAACAGTGAAAGAATACGTATTTCGATGGCAAAAGGTGTTGTGTCGAATAGCCTTTGTTACTGAGGAGAATACTGTCATAATTATAGACTACAGAATTTGGTGTCCCATACGGTCTCTTCAATATACTTATGCAGTAAAAACGACTGGTATCGCCTTTAAGGAAAATAATATATATTTATTGCAAGTCAAAAAAATGAGTTGTAATTATAAGCGTCCCCTCAATTCAGCAATAGAATGTTCCAGATGAAGGACATTAGTTGAGATCATTCACTAAGCTCTCGGCTATGTATATGTGAATCTTTCGCATAACGAAGAGCATGTACATAAAAGCTCTCCACCGCTGAGAATTATCCGGTGAGAATCGTTCCCATTTTCTGATCAAATACCTAATGTTGCAGTGACCCTTAAAAAAACTCACACATAAGTCTCAAATAAACTCCCATAAACTAACCAAATCCTCTGATTGAGCTCTGCCACATATGGGAGACACCAATATCGACGTTTCGCAGTGCCTTTTTGATGACCACTTCCTCGGCCCTGACAAGGAGTGGAGTTAGTCTGGGAAAACCATACGTATAAGCGTGATAAAACCTCTTCCTGCCAGTTCATCTGATGTCTCTAACCTATCTATCTACACCACTTCGAGGTAACTGGCAACTTCGTAACCGCACGCAACTATGGCTTCTTTGGCCTTCTAAACCATCATATATTCTGAATGAGGGGCTAATCTGCAGCTCCCCTTTGCAGACTCCATCTGTGGATCCGCCTGTGAACGAGGTTATTCAACCACCAAATGATTCCACCGTCAGCCCGAAGCAATGTACTCCTCCATCTATTAATGAAACCGCCCATATTCGTTATATGATCCGAAGGGGAAGAGAGTGTCTCCGAGCCCTTGCCCTGCCACCTACTCGTGAATTCGTTAGGTATAACTCTCTGTATGGTTGCACTACGAACTGCATTCGTCCTCACAAAAAACGACAAACACACAAAAGCCTCTAGAGTGTAATGTGGGAAGAATTATTGCGAATTATTCAGCCGCTTAGTAATTATTGGGTTTGACAGATATAAAGTATCAGAACAATGTTCCTTGCTCAGCTCAGCTTCAGACCCAGGATCACTCCAAAGTGATGCAAGATCACATCTGTTTGAAGTGGCGAAGTACACCAAACCCCTGCCTGAGAAATGAGTACTGGCCGGTAGTATATAGTTAATCCATTCCACCAGGTTCTTAGTTGTGCAAAGGCCTTCGATTCCTGATTGCACAGAACATCACATTATTAGGAGCAATGTGCAGTTGCTCATATTTAGGTTGCGCTCCACAGACATAAGGGCTAATAGATTTTTTTATTTGTCAACTATTTGTCTTCTCAAAATTTTCATTTTCATTCATAGTAACAACAATCGCATCGACGCCAGAGGACATAACGACAAAAAAGAATTATAGGCCATTTAACTCTTGTCTCATTCCCAATATCTTTTAGAGCTTTCAAGTCCATCGAACTAAAGGATGGAGCTAAATTGGCAAAGCTATTCACGTCGTCTAAGTTCTGGCAACCAGGAAAGTATGTTTTTATCAAGATTTCAAACATTTCAATCCAAAACCCATCTGAAAAGTAATTAAAGCTCGAGACCTTAAGGTCCCATTACCCGATCACGAAAATTCAACCAATAACTTAAACTAGGTAGATCAGATATCAGATATAACGATGAAAGGAAAAAAGATTAGCGCTATTAGTTCCAAGATTATTAACTACGCAGATCCGGTGAGGACTTGCTTTTTCAATGCTACACAATGGCGAGTTTTGAAGACTATACAATGCGCTCAGCATAACAACCAGAGATGGCGAAATGGTGAATAAGATCATACTCGTATACGAAAAACGAGAGTGCTACCATTCAAACAACAAAATGAATTGTTAGGAAAACAATTTTTAGTGGATTTAAAATGCTTGGCATACCAACCATCAACGATTCTTCTCCCCGGTAGGACTATAGAAATTACTGTATGAACATACACCAAATTGTGACACTTATTTTTGATAGCGTGTCCATCGCAAATGCACAAAAAATGCTACAGCGGGCTTATATGTTCGAAGACATAAATGGCTACAAATATAATAGAATCCTTAACGAACACCCCTCTGCGACAGCTAATTGTGAGAGCAACGCTTTCAGCAAACGAGAATCATCATAAAGTGAATAGTTATCGTGCAAGAATAATGCCCGGGAGCCTATACCAATACCTCTCCTGCCGACAAAGCCCTCATGATACATTTCATTTTTTTAATTGTCCTAAAATCTTTACAAATTTAAGTACCATTGACCAACGAAGGAGACCTTAACCACACTGAAGAAGACGTCATTGGAGTACATTTCATGAATTGCAATTGGATACAATACCCACACGCACATATCATCCAACAGACCATCCCAGAAGATTCAGTTACACATAACCGACATACAAACAATATTTGACTGTGTCCATTGTATTCTCTTTCCTGAGCATGCCTGGAACCAATTGAAAGTTACAACAGCAACAATGATTGGAGAAGGAAGTATCCTTTGAGTCCCTTAAACTCTTCGCAACAGAGGTGTCCATACTCAAAGGCATTATATCCCTACCGCTATTCCTATATATTGTAATAAATTCCTGATTTTGCCCGTTTACCAGTGATAATTCGACATTAGCATTTTTCAATACCATCTACCTACTAGAAAGTATGTGGAAAGGTCCGTTTTAAGCATTTATGACCACCAATCAAATATTCGTTCTAATTAATAAACAATTGCTAAAATGCCCATTTTTCTTATGCTGGACATATAATCTTTGTATGGACTGGATATAATGCTAAATCGATTTCGTCCATTTGTGCCCCTTGCGGACCATGGCGTAGTGGACAATGCGCTGATCCATTGTGGACATGACATAAATGGCATTTTCTCATATATTATGTTAAAAAGGGCAAAAACCATTTTTTTGAATTAGAACGGTTATTTTGTGCCACCTCGCTCCATCTTGTGTGTTAGCAAATGTAAAATTTCACTCTAAAAACGGATTTCGCCCCAGAAGAATCAAGCCATTTTCCCCTGTTCAAAGAAAAGGTAATATCATTCTAAATAAAGGTTATTTTGTAATTTCTGCGCAAACATTTGGTCCCGAGCGCCAGGGCGTTTTTGGTCCAGCACTATTAAATTTTTTTTTCCGCACAAAAAGGTCTAGGATTCTATCCAAAGCATTCAAGCGAAGAAGCACTAAAGAGGATTTCGTCCACATCATGACCGTCATAATCATCATTATCATCATCATCAGCTCCATCAGTATCAGTTTTTTTTAAGTAAGCCAACGTGAATTGTTTTTAATACTCGGTGTAAACACATACATACATATGTGTGTATGTACGGTGCGAACATCAAACAAAGCAAATAAATTCCTTCAGAATACCGCGTACAAATCGAACAAACCAAAGTGAGATAAAGTGCGAGCGATCGAACATCCAAATTTTGATAAACATTCAGAAATAAGGGTAATTTAATAATCCTTCTTTCTTTCTAAAAAAAAACTAGTTAAAATAGATATATTTAATATTCTGGATTGCTTTAAAATACGATTGTGTGCGCTTTTAGTTTGACTTACTCGATACGAACTACCTGTTAAGGCGAATAAGTGGTGTGTGATTTCCTGAACCACCCACGTACAATTGCCTAACTAGCTTTCCTTTTGATTTTGCTATTGTCATTCCCTTTTGTTAAGCTCTCTCTTTCTCTTTTTTGTTATCCCCGTAAATGATGCCTTTACCCCGATTTTTTCAAAATTCAGATTAGTTTTCAATGTTTTGGTTTGAAAACTACGTTTGCGCTTCGTGCACCCTACCATAGGTTCTTCAGACTGTTAGTAGAATAATAATTTTGCGAATTTTTTCAAAATTGGGATTAGTTTTTTAATATATATATATATTTTTTTTTTTTTTTTTGAAAACTACGTTTGCACTTCGTGCACACTACTATACGCCCTTCGGACTATTTTCAAATCTCTAGTTTTCAATATTTTTGGTCTTGGAAACTACATTAGCACTTTGTGCTAATACGTTCTTCGAATTGCTAGTATTTAGAAAATTATTTTTGTAAATTTTTAAAAAATGTTGATTAGTTTTCAATAATTTTGCGATTGAAAACTATAATATCACTTCCTGTACTCTGTTATCAGCCTTTGGGATTAGAATTCATATTCGTTTCCAAATCTTCTAGTATTTGGTAATTGCGAAATATGTTGCATCAACTGTCTTGCTCGTGGACATGCTGTGAAATATTGCACAAGCAAGTGCATTTGTACTACTTGGGGTAAGAGGCACCACTCCTTACTACACAGGGGAGGTGTGCAAGCCCCCTTCGGGAGGTATGCTTAGGGTCCAGCGCTCAGTTCAATATACGAACGGACAAGACAAGCGTTTCATACCGTGCAAAATAGAAACGTTTTGTTGGACACTGCAGTGGTAAATGTTATACATCGTAGTGTTTCGTATCCCACTCGTGCTTTAATGGTCCGAGCATATGGATTATGATGAAACCATCACGTCGAACGAGGAATGTGAAAGTTCCACTCCCGTAGCTGTTGTCTTTTCGACAAGTCCATTGAGCTTCGGAGAAAATGAAGTTGCCGGAGTATCCATGCTTCACCCCACACAAGAGGTCAGAAACGCTGTTCCAGCGCCTCAACATTCGGCCAAACCTCCCCTTAACAGCTCTGTTCCAGAGCAAAAGAAAATTTAAACTTGTCCAAGTTACTCTGTTCCAGAGTCGCAAGACACCACGCCAATGCCAAATAGCTCTAATCCTTTGCTTAGTAGCGCTCTTCCAGTGCCCACCGAGGGAAACTCAATAACAAATAGCGGTATTTCAGCGTGCATCGAGGGATCTTTGTTGCCAAACAGCGCTGTTCCAGCGCTCATCAGGAAATCTCACTTGCCAACCAGCGCTGTTCCAGCGTCCACTGAGGGACGTTTATTGCAGAACAGCGCTGTTCCAACGGCTCCCGGGGGAACTACAACTTGTCAAAGCACTGCGCCATATAATACTCACTCAGTGCGGAACCTACAAATGCGTCTTCCATGCCTCGCATGTAAAAGGTTTCATCACTTGCAGGTATGCGAAAAATTGCAGCGTATGCAGGTGGAAAAGAGGTTACGACTTGTCGTGAAGTACCGGTGTTGCTCAAACTGTTTGGGTCGTACCCACTTGATGGCAGTGTCGTAGCTAGGGTGTTCAAAACCGAAACCGAAAACTGGCAAACCAGTTTTTTTTTGTCCGAAACCGTACGCCGGTTTTTTAAAAATGGCATTTTCGAATAACCGGTTTTTTCACAACGGTTACTCGGTTTTTTTATAGTTACTCAATCACAACTCTAATTCAAACAATTATTAAGCAAAATGTTTAATAAGTCTTTATGAACATAGTTACAGAAAACAAAACTGCAACCAACTTCGCTGTTTATGTGCATTTCCTTCTTTTTGCGAAAATAACCTGTTGAGTGTGGAGGTGCAGCAGATGCATAATCGGTAGGCTTCCTAACTAAATTGGAGTGAAACAAAAAGGTAAGTGTGTTAATCGCAACAAAATTATTTTAAAATAATAACTATTTTTTTAAATAGTCAACACAGCAGCACCACGAGAATTTTTTGCCATGAAAAGTATTAAAAAATTTTCGGGGGCTCCGCGTTAACATTTTTTGACCACAATTAATGGCAAAAAATTCTCGTGGAGCTCCATGTTTTCGGATGATTACCCGAAATCCGGAGGCATCCAGCACCCAAAACACTCCACACGATTAAAAAAAACGTAGGTACACTTTTCATATTTTCTACTATCGTGTTTTCATTGTATTTTCAACATTTTTTTCTTATTTTCAGGGGTTTTTCGATAATTTGCCTGACTTACACCTGGAAGGACTTACTGGAGGGGGCCACAGAAAATGTAAATTTTGAAGCTAAGAACTTTTGTATCATTTTAAATTTTTATAATCGTAGGCATTTCGGGATATAACTACCAGCATCCCTGGAGCACACGGACTCTATTCGCATGAGAACTTGCCCTTTGCAGTCTCTGCAAATTTAAAACGTAAGTTTCTCAATCAGCAAAATTGTTTACTAAGTTTTTAAAAAAGTGAAGTGATTTTATCCAAATTTTTAATAATATTTCAAAAAACTTAAAGAAAACACCATTGCTTAACGAGTTAAAATTTAAAAAAAAAAATTTGGAACACTTGGTTGAGGAAAATCTTGTTTCTAAACTATTTTCTCAATGGAAAAGTAATCTAGCAAAGGACAACAAAGTGTTCCAAAATTTTTTTAAAAAATTTTGAAGTTATTGTTTGGAACAATTTTTTAATCTTTGCTAAAGTGTTTTTCCAATGGGAAAACGGTCTATAAACAAGATTTTCCTCACTAAATTTCAAAATGCGTTCACTTAACTCGTTAAGCAATAATTTTTTTCGCTATATTTTTTGAATTGTTACTAAAATTTGAAGTCTCTCGCTTTCATACAACTTTTCAAAAAAAAAACTTTGTGAAAAATAAAGCAGTTTATTATTATTATTATTTTATTTTATTTTTACATTATCTTATTCTGAATTTCTATTTCTGTATTTCTAGGCTTTTCTGCACATAAGCACCAGTTTTGCGGAGAACGAGACTCCATTGATTTTAAAATTTGTTTTCTTTCTCTGCCGCCTCTGCAAATTTATAGCGTGCGTTTTTCAGAAATATTTTTATGAAGTAGTTGCTTGCATTTCACTTTACTAAGCGATATTTTGCTGGAAAAATTTGGTTTCCGAAAGTGAAATGAAGATTTCGAAATTCGGGAATACCAGTGCTGATAGCCAGATTTATATTTTGAAATCGCTTCTTTTTTTCTAACAAAAAAAGATGACTTGATTTTTGTTCCGCATTTGTTCATGCATCACAAACTCTAATATTATACTTTTTTAAAATTTTAAATTGGTTTTTGATCATCTTTAATAGTTTTCTCTCTTGGATAAGCGCCGGTATCTGAGAAACACAAAATCGGCCTTAAATTTTTGCAATTGCATCTGTATTCCGAAGTTTAAATCTTCCAGCTAAGGTTTGTCAATGTCATCGTCACAACAATAATCATTCAATAATTCCATCTACCAACAATTTCCGTCGCACACCTAGTATAAATGCATATATTTAAGATGTAAGTTTTTAAACTTTCTTGATATTTCATCAAATAGAGATGTGGAAGTCGACAAGAAATGCAGAAGTTCAGCACATATAAGAAATTTTTAAAACGTAAAAATTATAATTATAACGGCCCAAACTAAGTGCTCATTTAAAAACAGAATCTAAAATTCATTTAACTTCTTTAACATTTAACATTTCACTTAAATTTACTACTAAACATAACAATAACCATATAAAATATATATATAAAGTATATATATAAAGTA